>VDFB02064111.1:0-23822 GCA_007258455.2 Sequoia sempervirens
CAAGGAAAACACTCTCAAACATGCAATATACCCTAATTTCTTAGACAATGCATATTTCCTAATAATGTGTGCAACTACAAACTAATAACATGTAATGAATGGATGTAGGTGATAATAATTAAATAATCCTAATTGAACTAGGGTTGTCCTTTTTATATATTTAAAAAGTTGTAAGAGCATTGTATGAAATTTTAAGATGGGAATTACTTATGAAATGTTATATGACACATAAGAGAATAAAAAACGGGGGTTACACTAGAATATTGATTAGAATTATGAAAATCATCAAGATCATCTTAAATAATGGGTTTGAATATGTCAAAAATGGAGTGTCGGTTATGAGGAGGAGGATTTGAACTTTTTTGACAAGATGTAAAGCATTTGCTAAATACATTCTATAAACCAAGTCAAGGAATATGATGTTGAAATTTGTGCCAAATTTGGTGCCATTTTTAGGTCATTATTTTGGCTCATGGCTTTGGTTAAACCACACTTTCTTTATGGTTTAAATTTTTCCTATTTATGGGTGTTTGAGATGGAGAAAGCATAATGATTTTGTAGGTATCATCATGCTCCTATAAATTACTCCATATTCACATGTTGATGATACTACTATAAGGGTATGCACATGAATATTTTATTGTAAATGATATTATTATCAAATAATATAATTGGTTCATGTTTTTGGTTGTGGGATTTTTCTTCCAAGAGGATTTTCCCATGTACATAATTATGTTATAAATTTATAATTTATACATTTTTCTTGTAAATAAAATTAAATCTATTTATCCATAGCTTTGATTGTTGAAATGGGAAGGCATATTTCATTTACACAAGACAAAAATGTATGCAAAATGGGGAAGCAAAATACTATATGTTGAAAATGCTTTAAAAACTTTCAAACAAATGCAATTTGAATTCAACAAATTTGAAAAAAATTGCATTTAGGGTTTCAAAATTAAACAAATAGATGCATTTTGAACTCTAAAAAAATTGAATTTTAAATACCTAGTGCTTGATATGCAAACCAGAATGATGAAATTTGGAGGGACAAAGTTATATTTGCTTTTTCCGGAAAGAAATTGGTTGCCGTCACGCTCTCGGTTTGCCGCACGCACCAAGGAAAGTGACTGTAAATTTAGAAAGTGAAAATGACAGTTGAAAATGAGAGAATTTTTGTTTTTTATCATATTTAAGGGGTTCGGTCAAACCTATGTTCAATCGAACCCATTTAAATATGATTTTTTCAATTTAGGTTATATGGGTTCAGTTGAACACATAAAGAGGTTCGGTCGAACCATTTGGTTCGCCCGAACCCATTGAATATGGGGAAAAGGAAAAAAGCGAAATTTCCTTCCTCTTATAAATTGTAAACCACTATTCTAAAGCCACCCAGCCCCAAATTATGCTTATTAGGCACACATTCTATAGGGACCCAAATACCTTGCTCATTATGCCCACAACCTTTATGCCCATAACCATATAATTTAGACGCAATCTTAAAGCCAGGGCTATAACGTGTTTGTAAATCTTGAGAAGGAGGGGGATCTTCATAGGGAGCATTATTCTAGCAATGGGGATTATACTCCTCTACGAGATTGTTATAGTTATCATACATAATTAGCTAATAATTAATTAATCTTTAATTGATTATTAGTTTAATTTATTATCACACACTAAATAGCTAAACTTAGGAATGCTTTATTAGTTGAGTTAATATTAGATCATTATGTCTCATCTCATGTGATGTTGACACTTGTCATGATATGATCCCTTTCCGATTTAGGGCTTTGCTCTTATAAGCATTCAACCCTCATTTTAATTACTTCTCAGATATTATCTGGAGCTTTCATATATTCTTGAAAGCCTCTTCTGTATCTTTTTCTTGTTGAAGAATATTGCACATATTTTTTGTAGATCTCTTGCATGGAAGGTGTCTTTGTTTGTTGTTTGATCATGTGGCTTGTGGTTTTGTGCTTGTTTCACAATTCTGACAAAAAAATTGCATGGATGGAACTGAAGAGCTCCTGAAAATTTTCGTTTGCGTGGGATGACTCATTTTTGGCTATTCTATATGTATTTCCTATATTCTATCCTATTTGGGCATTGTAGACATCTTTTCATGCATGTTCTCTTTTGTAAATGCACTGAGATAAAGTGCCTCTACATTACATCTATATTATGGGATCTTGCACATCACTTTGTGCCTTATTGTACAAGTCCACTATGATATAGTGTTATGGGGGTTGATGTTTGTCTTTGTTTTTCGTTCATACCTTTCTCATGTGTGTGTTCCTTTGTTTGCACATCCTTTATATCTACTTGTACTTTCATGACTACACCTTCAGATGTTCTTAGTTCCTCTTCAGGCACTACATTCAGGCATTCAAGTTCATGTACCTATCATACCTCTCCCTTGTTAGCATTATGGGGGGGTTTCTACTGTTGGTGTTATTGCTTCCTTGGTTTCGTTGGAGTGAGCTATGCATACAATATTTGTTCCTATGTACTAGGCGGATGCAACAGTTGGTTACCCATGCATTTTGGTGAGATGGAGCACTTACCATATGGATACTCTTGCATTCCTTTCTAGAGGCGACCTTCCATTTTCTCATGATTAGTTCTTTAGAATTTTGGTACCTTTGCCATCTGTATCTTCGAGTTCCAAGTGTTTTCCTTTGTTTTCCATCAAATTCAAGTAGTGTCATTGGGGGCACTCATATAGATTCTTGTCTTCTTGATCTTGATCATTAGATGTTTTAGAGGAGGTTATATTCTTTTAGCATTTCAATAGTCATTCTTTGACAGTGTTTTCAGCTTCTTCATGCTTCTGTGGTGTTCAACATGTTCATTTTCAAGACTTTGTTTGGTTGGAGGCTACTCAAACCTTCACACCTTGATTTGGAGGCTTTTTAGTCCTTTAGTCGCCTTTGATCTCTTCTTGGAGTGGAGTTTTTCCCATGAGGTTTTCTCTATTTCTCCACATTATAGAGATCTTCTCTTTGTACATGGGTGCCTTTTTTGGGCTTGTTTGTCAGGACCCATTATGCATTCTTTTTTAGGGTTTTTAGCTACTCCCTAAGTTCATCTTAAGGGGGGGTGTTAGAGTTATCATGAATTAGTTAATAATTAATTAATCTTTAATTGATTATTAGTCTAATTTATTCTCACACACTTTAGTGAAACTTAGGAATGCTTTATTAGTTGAGTTAGTATTAGATCATTATGTATCATCTCATGTGATTTTGACATTTGTCATGATTTGATCCCTTTCTCATTTAGGCTTTCCTCTCATAAGCATTCAACCCTCATTGTAATTAATTCTTGGATATTATCTGTAGCTTTCATATCTTCTTGAAAGTCTCTTTCGTATCTTTTTCTTTTTGGAGAATATTGCACATATTTGTTTGCAGATCTCTTGTGTGGAAGGTGTCTTTGTTTGTTGTTTGATCCTATGGCTTGTGGTTTTTCACTTGTTTCACAATTCTAATAGAGATCGCCATCATCCTTCTTGACAGGAATATCAACATTAGCTTCTTTAATAGAAGTGCAACCATCTTCCTTAGAAGGAGGAGGATTGACATTAAGAATATTACAATTATTTCTCACATTATCCTGTGATACAAAAGAATAACAATCTTTGATGGTAGGTTCAGATGATGTGATTGGTAGTTTAAGATGAATGGGATTCACTTTGTATTCTCCACTAATGAATTTGATAAAGTCCAAGGATCCCCAATCATCACCAAAGCATGCATTCTCTTGAGAAGAGGTAGAAGGAATAGACTTAATATTTCTTGCTTCAAAATGATCTTCTTCAGGGACATCTATCTCAAGAGTAACCTGTGTAATAGGTACTATAGGAGTAGACATCAACACATTGGAAGACACTAAAGGGATAAGAGTAGGCACAACCAAAACTTGACCGACAACTACCATCTCACATAAGTGCATAGCCTCAAGGTCATCCTTGGCTATGAATACTCGATTATTGCAGATGAACTTAAAATAGATTTATGTGCAAGGTAGACGAGACTGCACCGATAGCATGAATCCATGGTCTTCCAAGAAGAAGATTATATGGTAGTTTTTTTGACATAACATATACAAGGGTGGGAAAAGTAATGGGTCCCAACCTCAAAGGCAAGACTATCATGCCTAGGGCTTGTCGATCAACATTATCAAACCCATTGTGATACCTTGGAATTCCTACTGCTTTAAATGTGCAAATCTAACTAAGAATGCAAGAATAACAAAATACCAAGGACACCTCAAGATTAGCCAAAAGAGTGGTTCAACGAAAAAGAATGCAAATAAAATGAAACACAAATACTTTTACCTCCCTTGTTGTTGATACCTCTTTGATTGGCCCTTGCTTGGATTGGTTGTGTGCTCCTTAGATGATGGATTGAATGACTAAAATGCAAGCTTCAATATGCAAAATGATGAACAAAGATGGTTGAATGGTTGAAAAAGGCTTGAGGATTCAAATGGACAGCATGTAGTTATGAGAGTGCAAAGTGTTGAGAAGGAAAATGGGCAGCATGTAGGTTGCTCAAATGAAGAAGTGTTTGAGAAAGCAAATGGGCAGCATGTAGTTATGAGAGTGCAAAGTGTTGAGAAGGAAAAATTAGCGATAAGGTGCTCAAATGAAGAGTGTTTGAGAAAGCAAATGGGCAGCATGTGTTTCTCAAATCTAAAAAATGTTGAAAATGCCCTTGAGGAGGGGGTATTTATAGGAGATTTTGAATTCTCTAGAGAATTCAATGGTCAAGATTTAACAAGGCCAAGATGAAGGGCTATGGTGGGTTGAGAACCCACAAGCCCTCACATCTTGACATGTGGAGGGGGAAGTGGATAAAGGGATATGAGGTGGAGATGAGTTGTCAAGAAGGTACATGAGGTGGAAAAGGACATGCACCTTGGGGATGAGAAGATTTCACAAAAAGGATTTCTTGTCCCCAAGTGGGAGTGAAAGGGACATTTGAGGAATTTTAGAATTCCTCAAAAATCTACATGGGAAAAGGAAAGGTGGTTGAGGATAAATGTGAATTAAAAAATTCACATTCCTAGATGATCTAGAGGGTAAAAGGTGGGCTCCCAAGGTGGGACTTGGTCACATGTGGAGATTGTGACAAGTCCAAGGTTGGTCACATGTGGAGATTGTGACAAGTCCAAGGTTCTAGAAGCCTTGGAAGGATGGAATGTGAATTAAAAATTCACATATAAAAGAAGGGAATCTAGGAAGAATAAAAAGGAATTAAAAATTCCTTGGGGAATGATTAGGCTTAATTAATTAGTAATTAAAGGATAATTAGGGGCTAATTAGGATTAAAAGCCAACTTGCAAAAGTTGGAGGATGTGACACATCCTAATCAAGGATTAGGCATGTGCACATCTTTAATGAAGAGATTAGGAAATGGATTAGGATTAGATGAAAATGACATGTGAGGAATTAAATAAATGTAATATTTATTTAATTTATTTGATGCAAAGAGGATTAAGGAGGGTAAGGTATTTAATTATTAATTAAATACCTTAGGTATTTGGCAGAATTAAAGATATTAATTAAATATTACTAATATTACTTAATTAACTCATATAAGAGGATGTTTAGACGAAAAGTGATAGATTTGGATAAATTAAGTGTCAAATTTGGATGTCTACACCCATGAATGACAACAAAAGAAGAATTAAGAGAAGATGAATCAATATTAATCTTAGGCAATAGATCAATGCTACATACATTAAGTGTTGAACCAACATCAATGAGAGTACGTATGATGCCAATATCATTAATGTTAACTATAATCATTAGAGGGTTCGCTTTCTTCTATACTTTTGGAAGTGGGAGTTCCTGTAGATAAAATGTATAATATTCAATGAATATGCACGAATATGAGCTATCAACACATTAACATCCATTGGCCTAGTAGAGGTGGGAAAGAGGATCTTCTGCAAGGCTTCCTAGAGCATACCTTGATAAATCAGGGCAGACTGAAGCAAGTCCCATAGTGAGATCTTGGCTAGAGTAACCTGGAGTTTCCCAACAAGATCATAATCACCAAGTGCTTTTGTCGTAGTTTTAGGTGCTTGAGGAAGGCTTGGTTGAGAAGGTGGTAAAGAAGTGGGTTTATCAACATTTTGTTTATTCCTTCTAGTCTCTTAAGTATGGGCTACCACTCTATAAGAGGGAGCCTTAGAAAGGTTAGGAGAATCACCATCAAATGGAACACTAAGTTAATAGAACAAACCCTTTTAGGAGAAATACTAGATGGAGTTAGTAAATGACTAGTCTCTTAGGACTTTGAGGGGTGGCATAGACATAGATTACATTTACAGGATCATCACAACTAGTGAAATAATTATTTGAAGACATATTCTCAACATTGATCCAAAGAGGATCAAATGTGGAAGGAGATTCATCATTCGCTTTAATGCATCTTCTCTAGAAGAGAGTGCATTGGAATGAAGAGAAGGTATAGTGACATTAAGAAAGGTATCAATGATTTCATCTTCTTGCAACAAGATATCCTCTGAAGCAAGAGGGATTTTGTGAGAAGGATCAAAGACATTGAGTGACACATGGGTAAAGTCAAGTCACCATCACATGCATGAAATGGAACATCATTAAAAATTTGAATAAAATTAGACACTCAACTGATAAAAGAGGATATTAAATTCATTTTGGAAATAATAAGTTAAATAGAATAAACAATGCATAAACAAATAGGCCAAAGTTCAATGCATCACTTTGAAAGTACGAAGGTGTTTTCACATCGGGTTCACCAAAAATGTACTAGAGAGGGGGACCAACCACACCAAGGCTCCAGGACATGGAGAGCTGAGAGTAGAGGGCTACCATAACTTACCTCACTCTAACAGATGTTTTGGGATGAGGATTGAGAATGAAGAGCACCCTCAAGTGCTTATGTCACTCTACAGACCCAAAAATCTAGTTGGGCTAAATGAGCCAGTTTTTGGAGTCAATACCACACCTTAGACAACTCTCTATCTGAGGACGATAGCACGGGTCTAGGACGTCATAATGATGCACTAGTGTCTCTTTTTGTGCATTGGCGTCCATATGGACAGAAAGCATAAAATGCAATAAAAAACACTAGAAACTGACTAAATAGCCTAGTTGACTAATCTTAACGACATAAAAATAATGGTAAAGTATGAAAGATGAGTGCATAAATAATAAAGTGAATAGATGAACACAAGGGTGATGTGAATATCAACTCACAAAGGCACCATTTCGCTAGTGAACTCCACACACACGTTCACCTACACACAAGAAAGAGGGGAAAATTGAACTGGGGTTGTATAGGGGTTTTCCT
The DNA here is from genome assembly GCA_007258455.2 of Sequoia sempervirens. Taxonomy (NCBI): domain Eukaryota; kingdom Viridiplantae; phylum Streptophyta; class Pinopsida; order Cupressales; family Cupressaceae; genus Sequoia; species Sequoia sempervirens. Next base: position 7,344 of record VDFB02064111.1, read on the forward strand.
CAGTCAAACCCCCGCTTTGGTGTTTCCACCTCCACAGATAGCCAGAAAAGAAATGGAGTAGAAAGTGTGATAAAGGAAATGGAAGAGAAAGAGAGATTGTTGAACACTACAAAACAATACTAAGCTACTTTATCAAACCACAAAAGGATAAGTGAAGCGTTACCACCTCCACCCAAAGGCTCTTAAGGCTAATGAAGGGAGAATGCAAGCAATGAACTTGGAAAAGTCACCATAGCCGTAGTGGTGATGAAGGGAGGTCTCACAAGACTCTAAGCTCACAACTTCTATGGTAGCGACACATGTACAAAAGTGAAGTTGACGGAGTATCAAGCTGCTACAATGCTCAATGGAGTTGTGTAGATTGCTAGAATTGTGAGAATATGTGAAAGATGGAATGAAAATGTTTAAGGATGTGAAAAAGAAGATGAAGTGAGTGTGAAATGAATGCCTTTGAAGGCCAAAAGGGGTCATTTTGGGTTGGTTGGTCACACAGAGGCATTGCAATTCATCCCCAATGAGGAGTGTAACGTCCCTGCGAACTCCAGAGGCAGGAATCTATTAGGGATGCCAATGCACCGCACAGACATCTGCATGCTACACTCACTTCCTTGATGAAAATTCCCTCACTTATGCAAAAAACATGTGCCAAGTGGATGGAAGGAAGATGGGTGATGTGGAATTTCTCCTTTGGGTATGATTTTCTAAGGTGAGGGTATGCAAAAGGGGAATTTACACAAGGGGTGCAAATTTGCTCCTATACACCATCATAATAAATAAATAGGGAGACAAGGGGTCTCCCTATCTTAAACCTATAGAAGCAGAGAAGGGTGTTGAGGGTATATATCATTAATAGTAATTAAAAATGTGGCTATGATCACATAACTCATAACCCAATCAATCCAATCTGAGCTGAAACCCAAAGGAAGACAAAATATTATAGAGGAAGGACCAACTGACCCTATCATATGCCTTAGACATGTCAACCTTAATGAACATATCCTTCTCCTTAAAATAAACCATAGAATGAATGGATTCAATAATGATCACTATACCATCTAGAGGATTTTCCTACCCTACACAAACTCTCCTTTCTCCTAAGAGATAAGAGGTCCTAGGAATTTCTTTAATATTTTTACAATAATTTTTGAAATTACCTTATAAGAAATATTACAAAGAGAATTAGGCTGAAAATCATCTTGAGATGAGGCTCTCTATTTCTTAGGAATTAGAGCTAAGAAATAAATATTGATGGATTTAAACATCTTTTTATTTTTTTGTGATTCCCTAACCACCTCTAGAAGATCATACATTAGGTTATGTCAAAAGCATTGAAATAATTCTATAGGGAAACTATTGAGTCTAGGAACTTTACCCTTTTAATTTAGAACACAATATTTTCTAGGTCATCCAGAAAATGGGTTTCAAGAGAAAAGAGTTTATGTCTTTAGAGACCAAAGAGGGGATGTAATCAAGAATGATCAATTTAAGCTGGGAAATTTTGTTGCACAGAAAAAGAGGAAAAGTATGAAACAACCTTCTTGGAGATCTCTTGTAAAGAGGAAAAATGATCCCCTTGAGTAGACACAAGGGAAGAAATAACATTCCCACTTCGTTGATCGTTCATAGAATTATGAAAGAAGGAGGTCTTCTTATCTCCAACCTATAACCAATTTATCCTAGATTTATGCTTATGCATAAGCATTTGTGAGAAAGATGGTATTCCTCAAATCAAAACAAGAAACCGCCAAATAAATTGAGCTTTTACTCACCATTGAGATCTAGACCTAAGTAATACTACAAATATTCCAAAAACAATCCACTCTCTTAGCCTTTCCTATGGTGCCGATACTTATACAATAACCTCCATGCCAAATTTTGGATGAAATACCAACCATGACATCCATAGAAAACTTTGTTTCTTGAATAAAAAGTATATCCAACCTATGTTCACAGATGAGATCTCAAATAACTTTTTGATGAGGTATGCTACTCAAACCCCTAGAATTCCAAGATAAAACAATCATTTCAAATGGTTAGATAAATGAGTTTCAATAGTTTTTATGAAACCTAATTCCACCAAAGATTCACCAATCAACTTAACTTTGCCTTGATCCTTCTTCCTTCGTACTTTGGGGCCCTTATCCAAAGTTCCTTTCTTAAACAATAATTGAATTTTAATTTATACAATCAATTACAAATTGTAAGTATTATTATTTTATACACAATTATATAAAATAATCATATAACATTTGAATACATCAATTATTTCATTCTTCCCAAATAATTCTATGTTTTACAAGTATCGCCTCATTTCAAAGAGCGTAATATAATTTTTCTATAATATTATGAACTAATATTTTTATAATATTATGAACTAATATTTTTATAATATTATGAAGTAATATTTTTTTTTAAAGGACATATAAGCTTAAATACAATGCAAAATAGAAGTGGGCTTAGGATTCCTTATCTCAAAAATCAAATCATCACAACACTACCTAACATTAAAAGCAAGATCATGCTCTAAATTTTTAGATTATCACATAGTTGTTTATTTGTTTTACTTTGAAATACTTAAAAGAGATTCTTATTTTTTATTTGTTATTAATTTAAAAATATAATTATTTTTTTAATTTAATATGTTTATAAAAAAATAATAATAAAAATTTAATTGATAAAATTATTTTATTAGTATACGTTTTTAATGTATAAAAGTTTTGATTAAGATAAAAATGGGAAGGGCCCATGCCCAAATTACAAAATGGCCATAAACACCAAGCAAAAGGAGCTCATAAGAAGTGAGACAACTAGAAAACTAAAAAATAACTACATAGAAAATACCATAAAAAAAAAAAAAAATGTAGACACTATTAGAAACCAGCACAAGCTCAGAATGAGCTAGTGATCACTGAGTAGATGAAGACCCTTGATAGCCTACCATTCTTTCACAAGGAATTGAAGCTTCTCTTCAAAGGATAGAGCCTTCTGGTTCTTGCTACCATGATCATTAGTAGGGGGATGTAGTACTTTCAACTTTCTTACCCTTCTTTTTGGTGTTGGTCTGAGTGACATCCAAAAGATCATCACCAACACATTTACACTGAATTATGGAATAAACTATAACATGTAAAATTAAATTAATATATATTAATATATTAATTGATATAAATTAATATATAATTGTTGACAAAGAAGGAAATGTGTATAATAAATAAGGTTAGATGTGCAAATTAAAATCTAGATTACTAAACATAAACTTATATCTAAAATGATATATATACATATCATCAATGATGCCTCTTCTATTATTTGAGGAGTCATAATGGATGAACCAACTACAAGTTCTTGTATAAAAAATAACAAGAATGTAAGATTATTTGTATGTATATAATCCTAATATATTTGAAATTAACACCTAAATCACTACAATAACTTCTATAAGTTCTTTAAACTATTAATTTAATTAAAATTTAGTTCAATTACCTCAACTCTTTGTGATTTCTTTGAGAGTCATTATGTGATAGTCCGTTAGGACGATTAGGATTTGTATTGTAAAATATTGGAAAATGTGCCACCTCATTCACATTTAGAGTAGACTACAAAAGTAAAATAAGATCAAGGTATGAACTAATATATTCAATTAATCACACTTTAAATGATATACATATAGTAAAAAAAGTTAAACATGTACAAAAAAATTATACCGTCAAGTCTAGGCCAAATTCAATGGCCAAAATAGTACCATGTGATGAACTTCTCTAAGTTCCTCCTCCATCATCAACTGTTATCCCACTTAAATATACATTAGTACTTAGAATATAAATTTTATATTAATTTTAAATAAAATGCACTATGAAATAACTTTAAGTTTTACTTGTACGAAAGATTGACCTTTCCCATCTTCTCTAACCCTTGATGGCTTTCCTTATGTTCTTTCCTCTAATGCCTCCATATTTGTTCTTGCCTTTTATGTCTCTACATATGTTCGAGAAAATGAACATGTCTCATCTTGTGCAAGTATCATATGATGAACATCATATTCAGATGTGTTTAGGGGTGGATCACTAGTCTCTCCAAGAGGACCCAAACACAAATGATTGCACATAGTGTAATGTTAAGGAACACAAATATGTGTAGATGATGAGAGTCAACCAACATTAATGGATCAACTACGAGCATCAATCCTGGGAAAATTGAGAAGTTTGTGTAATTAAATGTTTAGTCAAATAGTGTATGGAATTGAGGCTTTGAATTGTTGCATCAAGGATAATGTTTGGGTGTGCTATTGGAGGTGGAGAGGGAATAGGAGGAGAGGGAATATATGGGCCTTGCATTTATGCATTTCCCCAAGTCTATCTTGAGGCATTCCTTTACCTACTCCTTGGAAATATATAAAGTCAAAATAGTTCACATGCTTTCCTAAAATAAACTTTGCATATAGTTTGTGGATGAAGTATAGAGGGACATCAAGATTGTAGTTGGGTGGTTTATCAAAACCATCCATCAACAATCCAAAAATTTCTTGTCATACTCTCATGTTTGCACCATTTTATGGAAAACTTGGGCTTATGTACATCAATAGATAATTTAGTTTTAAGATTCACAAAATGTTGTGTTAATAGGGCTTTGGATATGTCTAATTCTTTCACTTGATCACATGAAAAGTTGTTAGAGTATTCTTGCCTATCAGATTCTTGCCACTCCCAAAATGACTCATGTTGGCTTGTGTTGGTTTTAACATGAAAATAAATTCCTCGTACAAGGTAGCTATCATTATGGAAAATTGAGGGTGTCGATGATATATTTTCATAATTTTTTCAATTCAATAATATTTTTGTCAATTAGGTCTTGAATTGAAGGAGGGTTTGTTAGGGGATGGATTGGTGGGGGAGGATTTGGGATTTCAACTTCCTCTACCATTTCAACCTATTTTCAATTCAAAACTTAGAAATTTACAATTTTTATAACTAATTACATAAATAAAAACCTAATTTATACTAATTTTCAATAAATTTTGATAAAACTAAAAAAGTGAAAAATACTAAAAAAAAAACCTAACTTGGCCAATTTGAACAACAAAATCCAAATCTCTAAAAAAGATCTATTTTTAAGCTTTTGTATATCTATTTTTTTCTACTTAGCTTTCCCTTCTATAGGGGTTGGTAACTAAATGACAAGCATGTATTCCTTTTTTTCTTTATATTGACATTCAAGAAATGGATATTCATTCTAAATGTATATATGTTTCTTGAATGCATTATTTTTATATAAATAATATATAATACATATAGTAGTAATATATAATTTAATACATAAATAATATGTAATATTATACTAAAATAATATATATAAATAATATACAATAATATATAATATAATATGTAATTTATATATAATGATAATGTATAAATATAATATAATTTATAATGGGGTGGGGGCCTAGCTCAATTGGCTAAAGTTTCTTGTTGCAAGCAAGAGGTCACAAGGTCAAATCTCCCCCCATCCCTGTGGTACCAGAGGGCATGTCACGCCAGCGTCACCAGTCACATGAAAAAAGTTTACTAGGTGCACTGTAGTTTATAGGGGGGCTACTCGATTCCTCCAATATATATATATTTTATAATAATAATATTATTATAATATATAATATTCTATATAATAATATAAATAATATATATAATATTATAATATACAAATAATAAATAATATTATATATTATATATGATTATTAAACAAAACATATATCTATTAGTTAAAAACACAAATTTCTATTTAGAATGGATATTCATTTTTCTCTAGTTTTTACCAAACAAAAATGTATTTTTTACCCGACCCTTGAGTAAAAGGTCAAACATTCATTTCACAATTTTTTCTAAGTAAAAATGAGTTTTTGTCTCTTATCACCATGTTTGGCCCATCGCGATCCTACAATCACCCATTTCATGTACAATGAATTTTATATCTTAGGTTTAGGTGTACTGTTATTACATAAATCAGCAAGAGTAGGTTGGGTCCCATCAAACACTTCCTTGCCTCATGTTCATGGCATTTCTTGAAGGAGATGCTCCCCTAAATTTTTTGGTCTAAACTATAATTAGCTTCCTTCTTGCTTTGAGTTTTCCTAGGAGAGGGTTCTCCAACTCTTTTATAGTCCCCAAATCCTTTCCTTGGTGATCTTCTCATTGGATTTCTACCTTCTATCAACCTTCCTTCAATTATGGGATTGTTAATCTCCCTTATTTTCAAGTTTGGCTTTCCTTCAAAAAATTTTGTCACCAAAGTGGATACTCCTTCCATTGAGATTTTTTTACTTTGGATCTAAAAGGGGGTTCCTCCAAATTGACCTCCAACCATTCTTTTCTTGTATTTTGGTCTTTAAGGGTGGGGCTTACATTTCCTTTGTTGACACTAGCCTCCTTCCACTCCTCCTTGGGAGGACCTACTCCCCTTTTAATAATACAAGGATGATGAGTGTACTCTACTCCTACCTTTCCAACCTCTTCATTTTCCCATACTTTTGATAGGATTTCTAAGCTTTTACCCTCTTCACAAAGTTGGTCTTCTTGATTCTCCAAGCCTTGTAAGTCCCTCTAAACCTTCCCAATGGTTGAGAAGGGTTCCACATCCTCATGATCAAGAAATCCCTCTTCTATAGATTCTAAACTAGGGGCTTCCAATTCAGTCTCCCTTCATGAAATCCACTCGACTCTCCTTGACCTCCTTTTTTGAGCACTTAAGGTTTCCCTTCTAACAGAGATCCTTTGGGATCTCATTCTTTGGCCTAATTTAGATTTTTTTCAAGGATCAATCTCTTTTCAAATGACCAAGCTTCTTGCACCTATTGCACTCTATGGGTAGGTTTTCCATCACTAGGGGTTGTTTCTAGACTCCAACCTTAGACTTGAGAGGGAAATTTGTGTTGGAAGAGTCATGCTTCTCTCCATATCGATGCGAATCCTTGTGAATACCATTCTTCTTCTAGTTTTAGTCATATTATCCATAGCTAGGAGTTGGCCAAAGGTATTGTTAGGGAAGGGTTGGATGGAACACTCACTGTCCCATGCTTTGGGTCACACCTTGGCAAACCCCTTTGGTGTCACTCTCCACCTTCTTAACCTATAGGCCCTATAGATTGTTAGGCACCCCTAGTTCTCCTGGCCAACCCTCCTATCATCTACATTCACCTAACCAAGCCAATCTTGGTGCTTTCTCCTCCATTCTCTACTTAGCCCTTAATCTTCCTAAAGGCTAGCTAACTCTCCAAACCTCACTAACTTGTTGTAGGGGCATGTGTTGACTTCCATAGCTTCAAAAAAATCCACCTAGGGTTCCTGATCATCCACCATACTCCATTTCTCCATCGCTCTCACCAAACCCTATTCTAGGGTTTAAAAAGGGCTAGTAGCCCTTGAGTCCCAATTAGGCCTCCTAACCCAAGAAAGTAGGCTTAAACTTCCAAATTTTCTAAAGAACTTCACAAACTTCCTTTTGAGACCCTAGTTCATTTTCAAACCTCTCAAGGATTTTTGAGGTTTTAGGCTTTCTCAGTCTGTACACAGGAGTAACCCTGATTTTGTGAGAATTAGGGCTTTTTAGGCCATTTCTTGACCTCACTGTGAACTGTTTGTTTCTTTCAGCCACCAAATGAACTGGTGAAGACTCTTGCTTCTTGCCAAACCTTTGTAAGGCCTCCTGTAACCACCACACACCCTGAGTTTCTAGAAAGTAGACACCCCTGCAACATTAGTGTCTATTTTGCATTGTCTTTCCTAACTGGGCATAGCCAAGCTTGCCTTGGAAGAGACTTTCACCATGCTTCTTGGACTCCTACAAACTCCTAAGACTAATCTATGTACAGGCATGGGGCCTAGCCACATTTCCCACAAGGCCGTACTCTAAGTACAGTGGGAATGCAAACTAAAACCCCATCTTTTCATAGTTTACCAGTCAAAACTGCAGTTAAAAGAAGAACAAAGAATTTACAAGAACACTTGAAAGCGAGTAACCAACAAACTACTGCACCAAACAGTGATTCAAAGAGAATTTCACTACATTCTAATCTAACCAAAAAGACCTTGTTCAATCCATTTACTACTGTTTCTAGAACAAGAACAAGAACAGAAAAAAATGCACTCTAAACTATCACTGTTTTTCCAATTTTCAAACTATTACAATTCCACTGTTTTCCAACCCTCTCACCATGTCGAGGTTCACCTTTTAAAGGTTCATAAGGTGGTTATTTCTCCCCTTGGTTGGACTTAACCACTACTAAAGGCCAAAATTGCATAAATGCAACATTTTGGGCTTTATTTCTAGCTCCTAGAGAATCCTATTAGAACAAGTTGAGAATCACATCCATTCTACCTTGAACTATAGAACAACCTTCCTTGTAACATATTCTAACACTTCTAACTCAAAACAAGATGGTCAACATGACCTTAAAACATCAAAATCACAAAATTACAAAATTCTTCCTAGGCTTCCAACATATTGCCTAGTGATTCCAAATGCCTCCTAGGTGCTCTTGCACCAGGTATTCATGATATATTTGAATACCTCCTCCTCCTAGAAATTAAGTAGAAGCCTAGGTAATCTTATCCATACTGACACCAAGCTAAATAATTTTTTCTTTGGGTTAATGGATGAGGACCACTTCCTTAGGACTAAGTTACCTTTTCCAAGGAATCATCCAGTCCTCTCATTAGGAAAATCCTCATAAAATCCTTAAAAAAGAGGTTGAAGGAGAAAAAAACTTTAAAAAATGATTCCATTTTAGAAACAACTCTAACCCTAATAGAATCAAGGATTTGAAAATAGAACCCACCTTGGTTTGGGTTTGAAATGAGGGTAACCAGTGGGCTTGAGCAATCTCTATTATCCTTGCTTTGGAATGGTTGGTATGTGAATAAAGAATTCCCTTTTTTGGAGTATGGGTCCCATGATGCTCTAAATAGAGGGCTCCATCGAGATCCAAATGGCCCTGAAAAACCAAGCCCACTACGTGCTTAGTACTACCTTTGTTGACATTAGTGGGAAGTAGGCCCCCGTGATGCTCATTGTCCTTTTGATTTAGGTCATGCTTTACAACTTCATGGTTTGCAATTTCTAAGTGTGTTGTGGTAGTATATGAAAATAGCTAATATAATGATGTGGCTTTTGTGGGATGTAAACAATTGCAGGTACGATTTCCAAGTGCAAGATGACCTCACTTTAAATTACAATAGTATCATCTTTTGACTAATACAACCTTTTTTTGAAAGTAATAATTTCAAAAGATGCAACCCCTTTATTGAAAGCAATGTTGTGAAACAATATAGACTTATTGTATTTAGTATTTCCACAAAAAGGTTTCTAATCTACATCTTTAAATACAACAATATTGAATTTATATTGACTAAAACAATCCCTTATTATTATTTAATATTTACATACAAAAATTCATAATATACATATACATTGTATATTTCTTATAAATAAAAAAAACTAATATTTTGATTAAGTAAAGTTTATACATATTAAAAAAATATTAATATAATTTAACTAAATAAATTACAACAAAAAAGAAATAGATAACTAAACTAGTTTGATATATTTTTTAGATTTTATTACATAAATTTTTTAATCGACATTTAAGATCATATTCCATTTTCTATCATCAGAAATGAGATAACACAAAAAGAAAAATCATGAATCATGAAATACAATCAAATCTAAAAGTATTTACCAAACTAAAATCAGATACTATGAAAATTTTGTATCTTTAATTATTCAATTAAATCCTAATTAAAAAAACAATCAAACTAAAATGTTCACTCATAGGTGAACTCCCGAAAGACCACCTTAAACGCGTGTACGATATAACACGGCGTTAAAGACATATTTGTCTGAAAACAGTTAAAACCCATGGAAATACCTGAGCACACGGTAACCAAATTTAAACAACAATAGGCTAATAAATTCGACGTATTATCTCCCGGCTCGTGGGAGCAGATGACGTGTTCGTCACTATGCACGCGGCGCATAAAACGAAAGGTCTACACAAACATCACATACAAATTCAACGGCTCATTTTCATGACTGTGCAACTTCAGCTGCATTGAGCTTTTCAATGCCAGTATTTCTGTGTGCGCCATAACCAAAACTACCCACTGTTTTCAGGCTGTTGTTTCTCCACATGGCTGAGGTTTTAAAAGGAAGGAGGTGGAGAAGAGGATGATTCATTGTGAGCAATCTTGATACTTTATTGTCTGTCAAAAGAATACTGGAAGAAAAATGTGTGGAGGATCTGTTGTCTCAGACTGTATGCCCAGCAGGGGAATGAAGGCAGAGGGTGAATCTGTTGTTGAATTTTGTCACCATCTCATTGATGCTCTTCATGATGGTGACAAGCTCATGGATAGAAAACTTAAAGATCAATTCTATCCCCATATTTTACCATAAAAAATCAAAATATTCTTCACGAGAAGAAATAATATTATTAGGAAGATTTCTAAACCATTCCCCGACAAATATCTCCATCTTCTATTTCCTATTCATCTGTGATACAGATGAAGTATCTCAAGTGCTCTTACCTAGTCAAAACATTGTTCCCTTGGAACTTTGGGACATTTCCTCTGATATCACTGGGAATGAGATTAAGATAATTTGGAATCCTAAAGAATTCAAAATATTTATACCTCTCAGTCCCTAATGGCTACCTAACTGGTGCAAATCTTGAGCTTGCATGTAGCGATTACCCCTTGTATTTTGAGGTATATTTGGATACTAAGGTATTTGTTGGTTATACACATTTTCTGAATTTTACTAGTTCCATGCATGGTGATTTTGTTACTGGGTAACACTAGTACGGGTTTGAGTTAGTCAATCGATTTCATCTTGGAGTTCCTAAATTCTTCACTTGACTTTATCAATCAATTCTAGCTCTTTTGTCAAGAGTCATTCTTTCTCATTCACTCTCCTTATTTGGTATCTACTAATCAACATCATTGAAGGTCTTATTTAATAGGGACCAACAGGAGAAGGTTGCATGTTACCTCTGTGACCACCTCAATTTACTCAGCTCATTGCATCATTGTTTCTCCTCATATCAAATTCATCAACATTGATATTTCTCATTCTGAGTAGTTGGTCCGCTGAATCATCAGAAGTATACTAATAATGGCCCCTTAAGTCACTAAATCATCACCTCTACTCGAGGTTCTAACACTTTATATATCATTCTATTCAAATAAACTACTGCCATCCCTTGATTTTAATATACCATGATGATTTATTGCATTGTACCTACATTATTATTTTGTGTAGGTTGCTCATCTCTTTGTCTTCTTCAATCCATTGTAAACAAACTATTCAATCAAACTGGGTTCTTACAACAAAGTCGCCACTCCTTGAGGGAGAAAAATTTCTAGAAATTATATTTATTGATGCAACCCAAAAAAATAGTTGCAAAATACCATTCAAATTTTGATTTCTACAAATGATGTAGATAAATTTTAATAGTTATTTTACCCTTGATAATGATGCCAATCGATTAGGTCTCTTGAAATCAGTACTCCATTTCCTAGAACTAGATTTCACACACAAGGTCAAGTTTGTCAAGAAATGAATAAAATTACTTCATCAATAGAACTATCGAGAACTTTGAGCTAACTCTACAAGAGTGGGTTTTATCTTCTACACTTTGAGTTCAATTTAAACTAGAGAGGGTGTTACTAGGGGTATATCTTGAGAGGTAATGAAATCATATATGATAAGCAAAAATGAACTTGAAGATAGGTAATCCCAACTTGTCTAATCAACCCCTAATATTGTCACTGGACTAAGAAAAATAGCTATATCTAACCCCCATATAGTTGATATAATACCTTGGAAATGAATATCATGTAAAGTTGCACAATTTCCATGATTCACACAAAATGGTCTTCTTTACTCTCTGCACATAGTGATATCATGAACAACACAAGATAAAATAAAAAACAAATAAGTTTTATGAGTTTATTTGTGTAAGTGATTGGAACACATACAAGAGATATGTACCTATTCCAAGGTGCAACAAAGTTAGAATGAATAAGAATAAATGGAAAAGGAGAGATGATCAATTGTAAGCGATCTACTTATTGATCATCAAAAAATTTCAATTTAAACCTCATCTACTTAGTTATCCATCATTGATCTACCTAGACTCATATGCAACCACACAAAATATCCATCATAATACATGTAACAGATTTAAAATTTTTTCAAGTTCTTCTAATGATGATAACAATGATAATGACAAGTGCATTGAAGAAAGCAATCCAACATGATATATTTTTTAAGTTTACACATGCAACAATATAGACATGAAATTAAAATTGATATTACAAAATTTTGATAACAATATACATAAAAATCTCCACCCTCCTTTAATTGCCTCTACAATGATTTATTTTCAAGTTTTACCCTTTTGAATTTCTTCTTCTCTGCTTTGCCTATACTTTCCTTTAATGAAAAATGATAGCCTTTTTCCCATGAAACATGAACTAAGGTGCAAACCCTAAAAAATGATACTATAGCAGAATTGAATCCATAGTGGAGGATGATTCATGCTCAAATAGATGCAATAGATTAAAGGAAGAGACCAAAATTAAAGTTTGGTGGCTAGGTGACTGTTTTGTAGTATTGGTGGTGGTTGAAATCAAATCCGAATACTTGAACCTTTGGCACCTAAAATCACTAAAGAAATTTCCAAGTAGTCCTATGATTGGTGAAAGATGCATTAATGTCATCTTAATTCAATAGATGGGAAAGAGGGAGACAATCACAGAGCAAAGCCATGAAAGTCTAGATGTTTGAACACCTTATGCACACTTAAATGATGTTTGCAAGCTTTTGGAGTCCAACTAGACCATTTATGGGAAAACTATCCACATTAGGAACTATGGAATTTAAATGCAAATATACCCACCAACATCATAATGCTTCACAAATTTTAGTTTGGGTGAAAATTATCGATGATGATATTAGCATGATATCGCTAATGGACTTGGGGGCTTCAAATGAGGTGACATCATGATGACATCAATAGTGGACTAGTGAAGGAAGGAGAAAAGGAACTAAAACTTGTGGGAAAATCCATCTAAATTTGATAAAAAAGGTAAATCTTAATGGTATGTTTTGATGGGTGCCAAAATTTTAGAAGCTATTAAATTGGCTTAAATTGAGTTCTTATGGGAAAATATAAGTGAATTATTATTACTTCCAAAAGGGGAGGTTCAAATGGGACCCGGACATCCACAAAAGTTAAAATGGATTAAATGAGGCTTGAATATGAGGATTCACCCTCAACTAAACATTGTGGGAAAAACCAATTGAACTGAATATTTACACATGAATGGGAGGTTTAGGTAGGCATTGGGTTCTCACAAAAACTATATACTTAGAATTTTTTTCTAATTTTTCCACTTTGGTGAGGACTAATAACTAAACTAACATTTGTTGGAAAACCCAAGTGGACTACACTATGTGGAAAAAGGTATTTGAACTACACTTTGGTTGGTAGGAAGGAGAAAACCTACAAAGGCATAAATTTCACCCTTAGAGAATCTTGCAAAACTTCCAAAAATAGTTGGGCTTAATTTTCATTCTATACCCAATTGTAAGAGAAATTTGACAAGGGGTCACCTAGATTAGATATTGTAAAATAATGAGCATATAATTGTAGAATATTATGTCATAGCTATATAGGAAAATAACACATAAAATTATATTAATTTTTGGATCAATCTTTTGTATTACTTGATTGATTTGCATATAAAGCCATTAATTTTCTTGTGCAAACTAACTATAGGAATAACTTCCAAAAAAATAACAATTAATTTTATTATTTACTAACTAAAATCTAACCTACATACTAAATAAAAGATATACTAATCTAATATTCTCCCCTTATTACATCAATCTGAACAAAGTATGGAACATTGCAAGAGTTGATCACATCAACCCTTCTAGAGACTTTGATGAAGCATCTCCACCAATTCTCCTCACTCACCTAATAAACACAAAACTAACTCCATCAATGAATCTCCTAACTATAAAACTTGAAAAACATCTATACAACATGAGTGAACATCAAATATGCCCATCCTCCTTGCACTATGAGGAAATAACTTTCCTCCAAATGTATGCATCTCCTTTGAGTGTGCCAAAATCCTATTAGAGTAAAAGGTTTATTACTTAATTATTTTAATTAAGTTACCTTTTATATTTCTCTTAAGATTAACTTAGTTTGCATCTTGTAGGAATTTAATAATTATTCTAATTATTAAATGCTCCCTTTTAGGTTACACTCTAGGGTTTCTTGATCTCCTTCATAAGGATTGATCTCTTTGTATTATTTCATTCAATTAATGCAATTTCTCTTGAAGCTTGTAGAGCACCTGGTGCAGGAGCACCTAATACACACAATTTCAAAAATTCATCCTTTGAAGGAAGACATTAGGACAGTAGGGGTAACTTGGGTTATTTCATGATGAATAAGGTATTTGAGACCATTATTGATGTAATTTGGGTCTTTAATGTTAGTTAGTTAAAAAAATGCACAAGGGTGCATAATATTGTGTTTATTGTCTATCAATTGTCATAAGGGAAAAATTAAGCAATGCAAGGGGTTGAGGTAGTTTAGTGATTAGTTATAGGAATTTCATGGTTGGTTTTGTGTTTGAAAATGTTTATAAGGCCTCTTGAAGGCTCGTGTAAGGTTGTTGAATCAATTTGGAGAAAGAAAACAATCAAAAACTTGTTTTTTTCAATTATTTTTCTGAGTTTTGTGCATTCCCAACTTGTGTATGGGTCCGTACAGCAGGAACTGGCTTTCAAATGTTGTGAATTTCTTATAGTACAGTTTTGGCATTATTTTCAATCCAATTTTGAGGAGTTTTATTGTGATTTGAGTGATTTAGAGATTGATACTTGAAAACTGGTCTGAGACAGGGTATTAAGTTTTGTAGACCTTAAGGGAATAATAGGGCCATTCCTCCTATAAAGGTTGTATCTGGGAGGAATGAGCCTATGTATTTTAGGAATAGGTTTAGGAATAAATTTAAGTTTGGAAAAAGAGTTTTGAGAGGGATTTCCATGCTGCCTTGTTACAAACACAGATTTTTATGCCATTTTGCATGGCTAGAGTATGAGATTTTGAGATTTAGTTAAAGTATGTGCTAGAACTTGTTTATTCTTGAGTATTTAGGTGTATTTTGATGTCTTGAAATGGTCTAAGAGGTTGAGAAAGACTTGGTGAGTATAGAAGGTTGAAAACCTATTAGAAAAGGGGGAAAAGGGAGTGAAAATTGGTTGATTTACAAACCAAGTGTATGAAAAATATGAGGGTAGTCTAATACAACATTGTTTTAAGAATGTGCAGGTGAAAATATGAGGGATTCAATTGGTTTTAGGTCAGAAAGTGGTCTAGGCATGGGAAAATCAATAAGCCCTAGTTAAAAAGAAGAAAAGAGAGGGTTTTGGAGAAATGGGCCTAAATGGAAGTGGGAGGTCCTGAAAGTTTGAAAATCCAGTGTTTTGAAATAGAATTAAATATTTTTTTGAGGTTAGGAAGTTTGGTGAGGAGATTAGAGAGGGGTCCCTTTGGAAAAATGGCCTAATTAGAGGCCTAAAACTGTGAAATCCTTGAATTTGAAGTCTTTGATCCAAAAGAGTGATATATGGGTTTTTGATATGTTAAATGAATTTGAAATGGATGCTTGATTCCATGTTTTATTTCTTTCATGTTTTGGAAGGATTTGGTCTAAAGACCGAAAAACTAGTTTCCCTGTACTACAAGGAAGACTAGTGAGAAAAGGTGAGTTTTGATGATTTAGTGGAATATGATTTTAAGATAGAATGTAAATGGCTAAGTTGTCATCATTCACATGTTGAGGAAATTTTTCAGGGCCTTGGTGGAGGTTTGGAGTTGTTTTGCAAAATTGAAGGGATGAGACCCTTGAGGGTGAGTTAATGCTTGGTAGATTGAAGGTGTTTCCAAGAAGAGTTCATTATTTTTGAATTGATACTAGTTTGTTGTAAGTTAGTCTTCACCTTGGCTCTGTATCAACACCTTTGCATTTTTGTTTCCATCTCTTCCTTTCTGTGATAGGTTATTTGCATGCAGGTGATCTCTTCGGGTTTTGTGAAGTTGGCTTTCTCAATTTCTACATGGTATCAGAGCACCAAACTTGCTACTTCATATTCGTGTTTTAAAGGATTTTTGGAGCTTCAAGGGTTTGGGTCTTGTCTCTTTTGATCCAAGGCATATGTGTTAGATCGAATCCTTTTGAGTCGAAACGGGCCTCGCCATTAAGTCTGCAACGGTCCAAAACCCCAAAAATAATTGTTCATTCATCCATTTTGGAAAAAATTGATCGGAGAGGAAATTTTTTTTTTCCAAAGAGGCCGTATGGCCTCCCCAGCATGATTTTTGAGGCAAAATTTTCAAATTTAAAAATT
>VDFB02064112.1:0-20814 GCA_007258455.2 Sequoia sempervirens
TTCAAAAACTATATGCGATATACCAGTCATTTAGGGAGTCAACGGGGTAATAAATGTAGTCAAGTCAACATAATAAGCTGTAGGAATATGCAAATGTTTTGCTACAAGATATCCCCATAAAAGGTTTCAAAAGAGTTTTAAACAACCACGAATAACAAAAGTAAAGGCATTAAAAGTTCATCGTAATATCCAAACTATGAGCATATTTTGGGCTTATCAAGAAGATAGCTACACTTGGAAAATATCCATACAGCTAAGAACCCTACTAATATGTTTACAAAAATACTATCAAGAGCCAAGCAAGAGTTATGTAGGAGCTTGGCAGGCCTACAGATGACTTGATGAGCAGGCTTAGGCGAAGGATCAATAGCAAAAGGATCATCTACAATTGCAGTTTGTTATCCAGGAGTCTTTCATTTAGCTTCAAGTGGGAAAATGTTAGTTGTAAAGGCTAAATTTAGCTTCAAATGGGTGAATGTTAGTTGTGAAGGCTAAATTTTTTGAATTAAGAAAATTCTATTCCGAATAGATGTTTCTACTTCAAATTAAGAAACATCTAATTCGAATAGAAGCTTCTAGTATTTAGAAACTTCTCATTCGAAAGTTTCCCCACTTTTATAAATACACCAAAAATGATCTCTCTTGTAGAGATGAAGATTTTATTTTGTATTGGACCTTCTAATGTAATGATTTATTGCCACAATAAAAATTATTGATCCTTTCCCCATGGTTTTTTCTCCACATTGGAGGTTTTCCACGTAATCTTTGTGTTCTTTGCACTGTTCTTATTTTGCTATCTATTTTGTTTTCTTATGTTTATTTTATTGTTGTTGTTATCATACATACTCTGGTTTAAATTTCATTACAAATTCAACCTTTTTCCTTCAGAACACATGGGATAAAAAGCTCCATTGAAACAAAACTGCTAAATTAAGTTCACATATCAAGAGAAACATGATTTGCTTTGTCAACAACTAGGAAAGTTTTCACAATTTTGAACCAATAAAATACAACATCAAAAAGAATGATGTTTTTTTTATGAGTCTCGATGTTCCAATGGAGGAACTTCTCCAAGCTTCATCGAACTATGATCTAAAGTGCTAGCAAATTAAAAACTCATCAAATTTTTTACTTCATCATACAAAACCAGTACCAAAGCTGCCCATGTACTCCTGAACATGTTTGATAATGCTCCACGATAGAAAGATGTAACACCTTCCATCTTGTAATTTTTTTTCAGCAATCCAAGGTATTTCTATATGATCAATGTTCAAGACCTGATTGCATCATCATACATCTTCTAATAGTATCTAGTGGATACAAAAGCAAACCAGTGGAGGTAGTTATAGCTTGAGCAGCAAGCCACCTCTTCCAAAATGTCGAGTGGGAGGCATCCTACAACATCATATCTTTAATGGTATCAAACCCCCCAAATTATGAACTGTTGATGAAAATTGCAGAAGAAAATGAAAATAAAATTGCAAAAAATAAGAACATAAATTAAAAGATTTAAATAACACAGAATAAGAACATGGTATTTATAGTGGTTCACCCAAAGATGGCTACGTCCACTTTCAACAGGGATTATCTCACTTTATTAATTCTAAATGAATTACATATTCAACCAGCAACAACTTTATAATTTTGTCTCATCTCCAAAATGGTAAAAATCCATCAAAACGGTCAACTTCTAAATTGGCGAAAACATGCCAAAAAGAAGTCATTATAAAAAAGGCTCCCATTTCGAATGTGAGAGAAACAACCAACTAAAATAGAATATTTGGGCTTCACTGAACCCAACAATCTCCCACTTAAAGACCAAATAATTGCTCAGAGATATCCCTCCACTGCAGGTTTATTGTCAGAGTTGGACAAGTCCGAGAGAAGCTCTACAGAACTCAAACTTCTCCCTAGGTACTACCTTCATCAACATATCAGCTGGATTCAACTTCGTGTCAATTTTCTCCACCTGCAGCTTACCTTCTTCAATAACATGGTGAATAAAATGATATCACAGCTCTATATGCTTTGTCCGACTGTGAAAGGCAGAATTCTTGGCTAAGTGAATAGCACTATTGCTATCACAAAATAGAGTAAAAACTAATTTCTTACACCATAACTCACTTAACAACCACTGCGACCATGTCATTTCCTTTGCTCCTTTAGTGAGAGCAATATATTCATCCTTCGTAGAAGAAAGTGTAACCACCTATTGCAACTAAGAAACCCAACTTATTACTTCCCTGACAAAAGTAAACACATAACCAGTAGTAGAACGTCATTTATCCAAATCTCCAACCATATCGGAATCAACATAACCTCGTAGGTGAGTGTCCTTACCACCAAAACATAAAACACTCAATCGAAAGTACCTTTCATATACCTAAAGATCCACTATACTGCCTGCCAATGTGGTTTACCCGAATTACTCATAAATCTGCTCACAACTCCCACTGCATGAGTAATATCCAGACGAGTACAAATCATGCCATACATTATAGTACCAACTGTTGATGAATATGGAACACTCTTCATTCGTTCTTTACCTCTTATGTTTTAGGACACATAGCTGAGGATAACCAAAAATGATCAGCCAAAGGAGTACTTACGAATTTGGCATTCTTCATATTGAATCTATCTAAGATTTTAAGAATATATATTTCTTGAGATGATCTAATTTCTCTCTTATTTCTATCCTTGATTATATTCATCCCAAGAATCCTCTTTGCTGCCCCTAAATCTTTCATGGAGAATTGTTGAAATAAATGTTGCTTCAACTCACGAACAATCCTCACACTAGTGCCAGCAACCAACATATCATCAACATAGAGTAAAAGAATAACAAACTCACCATTAGCAAGCTTCTTGTAATAAACACACGGGTCCGATTCACAACGAGTGAAATGTTGTTGAGTCATGAAGTTATCAGATTTGAGATACCACTGCCTCGGGGCTTGTTTGAGCCCATACAAACTCTGCTTCAATCTGCAATATAAATGTTCTTGACCCTGCTGTGCAAAACCTTTAGGCTGCTCCATGTATAATTCCTCTTCAATATCTCCATGAAGAAAAGATTCTTTGACATCTAATTGCTCAAGTTCAAGATCCCAAAGAGTTGCCAAACCTAACACTGTTCGAATGGTGTGCATTTTCACAACTGGTGAAAAAATCTCATTAAAATCAATGCCTTTTTCCTGAGCAAAGCCCTTCACAACCAATCTAGACCTGTAACGTTTATGACCTCCATCTTCCTCTTTCAAATGATAAACCCATTTATTTTTTTAGTGGTTTCCGATTTGGCGGAAGAGGAACCAAATCCCATGTTTCATTTGCACACAAAGACTCCATTTCTTCATTCATCGCCTCCATCCATTTTACTGAATTTGCATCTTTGGAAGCTTGTTTAAATGTTGCAGGCTCTACCTCATCACAAAGCAATAATTCATAGTCATCAAATTTAGCCAAAGGTTTCCACTCTTGAGTAGACCTCCTTAATTTAGGACCCTGTTATGGCTGCAAATTTCCTTATTTTTCTATAGTTCCTTCATTACTTTGCCTTTGTATACTACCCTGTGGCAATAAATTTCCCTATTCAAACAAACGATTATGTTCTTGCATATTACCTCCAATACTCTGTCTTTCTATATCTCCTTGATTTTGAACACTCCCCTATTCTTTCACTTGTCCTCCAATAGACCATCTATGTATACCTTCCATTGAAGATGTGCATCCTATTGGAAATTGGGAGATACTTTGACTAGGATAAGATTCAATAGAAGGTAGCATAGTCACAATGGAAGGTTGTGCCTAGACATTTAAACATTGTGCACCATGTTGTAAATGCAGCGATGAGGAAAGAGTAGGTTGCGCAAGAAATACAAAGGACTGCAGTCTATTAAAAGGAGGCATTGAACTATTTAAATGAGACTGCAAGGGAGAGAAGGGAGGAAACGATTGACCAAGAGAGGAGTGCGATGAAAAAATTAAGGCTTCGGTGTAATTTAATTATAAAGCATGAGACTTGTCAACAGATAGCGCACCATGTGATAAAGGTTGTGTTGCAATATTTAAAGGCTGTGTTGGATTCAAATTAATCAAATACAAATGTGGAGGCTATGTAGAATTCAAGGGAGGTTACGATGAACCATTCAAAGGTTGTAAAGCACTTCTAAGAGGCTGCGTAGGAACATAAGGAGGTAGTGTATTATCTTTGACAGGATGCACACAATAGTTTGGTGACTGTGAATGAGTTTGAGAAGGCAGTGCATGGTCTAGGGAAGACTATAGGCCAAGTATTAAAGGTTGCACATTAGCTGGTGATGGTTGTGTTGAATGTGGGTGCAATGAAAAGTCAAGCAACTGTGTAGAACAAGTAGGCTACACAGTAGTATATACACGGGCACCAATATTTGAAGGCAGAGTGCTTAAAGTAGATGGCTGCATAGAGACTCCTAAAGGATGGGAGAATGAAACAAAGGTTTTTCTAGTATTGTCATTATTAAATAAATCAACATCTAAATATTCATTTGAAGATGTGTCCTATGGCTGCAAACCTGAGAATTTTTTCTCATTAAACAAGATATCCCAACTGCGAACAATATTTTTGGCAACAGGATCCCATAGCCTAAAACCAAATTGATCCTCTCCAAATCCTAGAAAAATACACCTTTTTGATTTGAAATCAGGCTTCGTTCGTTTACACTCCTTGGGAATACGAACAAATGTTTTACAACCAAACACACACAAATGGTGATAATAAATTCTTTTCCCAAGCCATCTTTCCTCTGGAATATCAAAATCTAATCGAGATGAAGGAGTGCAATTGATTAAATAAACTGTAGTATTACACGCCTCTACCCAAAACTCTTTTCCCAAATTTGCATTGGAGAGCATACATCGAGCTCTCTCAAGAATCATCGGATTCAACCTCTCAGCTGCACCATTTTCCTAAGGGGTGAATGGGACCACCTTAATTTTGCAAATGCCATTGTCTACACAAAAATTGTCAAACTCCGAAGAGAAAAACTCTCCCCCATTGTCAATTTTAAGACATTTAATTTTATGCCCAATCTGGTTTTCAACAAGAGCCTTAAAAATTTTAAATTTTGAAAACACTTTTGATTTTCTATTTAACATATAAATCCAAACTTTGTGAGTGCAATCATCAAGGAAAGTAACAAAATAATTTGTACCTCCAAAAGAGGTTACCTCTATGGGACCGAAAACGTCCAAGTGCACAAGTTCCAAAGGAGTAGTTTTCTGATCATGGCCTGTCCTCAAGAAGCTAGCCCGACTTTGTTTGTCATAAAGGAAATGCTCACATATCTCCAAATCAACTGATTTTAAGTTGGGAAGTTGATCTAGTTGAAGCATAACTTCAAGCCTCTCTTGCTCATATGCCCAAGCCTCTTATGCCAAATTTCTAAATTGTTTTTCATAACTATCATGGCAGCTCCCACTTCACCATGGCATTCTAAAATGTAAAGATTACCCAACTTCTTTCCCTTTGCAAGCACTAAGACTCCCTTGGTTACTTTCCAAGTGTCTAAATAAAATTTAGCATTACACCCATAAGCAATAAGTTGACTCACTGAAATTAAATTTTGTTTCAAAAAAGGAACATATCTCACATCCTTCAAAATCCATTTATTTCTATTTTTCAAATGCAAAATTATATCACCCATACCTACGATTTAACATTCCTTATTGTCACCAAGAAAAACCTTACCGAATGTACCTTCTTTGAAATTTGTAAAAGCCTCTTGGCATGAAGTTGCATGGAAAGAAGCACCGAAATCAAGCACCCAAGAATCTGCAGTTATGTCACTAGCAGCCAAGACCAAAAGACCATCATCTTTTTTAGCTTCATTGTTTGCTTCATTATTGTTGACTTTGTCCTGAGCCTTTTTATAATTCCAACATTTTTTCTTTTTATGACCTGGTTTACCACAAAACCAATAGGCACCATTCCTACCTTTGTACTTCGATCTATGTGTGGATTTTGACCTTCTTCTATTATTATTATTTTTTCCTCTTTCTTTACTTCTACCTCTATTGCTAATACTTATAGCAGATAATGCATCACCAGATTGAGGGTTCCTTATTTTTCTCTGCATATCTTCATTGAGAAGAGTAGTTGCAACATCATCAAATTTCAATTTACTTTTGACAGCCACCGAAGTGCTCACTGCCATCACCACACCTTCCTAGCTATTTGGTAAAGAACACAATAATAAAATTGCCTTGATCTCATCATCTAAATTAATGCCCACAAAAATCAACTAGGTGACTAATGTATTGAGTTCATTTAAATGATTAGACATAATCTCTCCTTCTTGCATTTTCAAATTATATAGCTTTTTCATAATGAATACCTTATTCGAAGCCGATGCCATCTCATACATTGAAGAGGGTTTCTCCCACAACTCCTACATTGTCTTCTCAGCTGAGACATTAAATAAAATATTACTAGACAATGAAAGAAAAATGGTAGCTCTTGCTTTCTTGTCCAGTTTCTCCTAATCTTCATCTAATAAAGAACCTTTCCCTTTGTCTTTTCTAGCCAATGCATTTGAGAGATCTTGCTTGATGAGCAATGACTCCATATACACCTTCCACAGACCGAACTTCTGACCTGCAATTCTTTCAATCTTCCATTTGTCTGCATCTTCCATGGCTCCAGAAATTCTTCACCGATTTCCAGCACCGCTCAATTTCTCCACCAAGCTCTAATACCAATTGTTGATGAAAATTGTAGAAAATAAGAACAAAAATTAAAAGATTTAAATAACATAGAATAAGAACACAATATTTATAGTGGTTCACCCAAAGATGGCTACATCCACTTTCAACAGGGATTATCTCACTTTATTAATTCTAAATGAATTACATATTCAACCAGCAACACTTTATAATTTTGGTCTCATCTCCAAAATGGTAAAAATCCATCAAAACGATCAACTTCTAAATTGGAGAATACATGCCAAAAAGAAGTCATTACAAAAAAGGAATCCATTTTGAATGTGACAGAAACTGTTAACTAAAATAGAATATTTGGGCTTCACTGAACCCAACATAAACCTCGATGGACTATCATTCCCTGTAATGAAGTGGGGAGACCCTGATAAGCTCCTCCCAACCCATCCTTATGATGTATTATTTTCAAGAAATGAACAATACCCTTGAACTGCCTTGCTTCCCTCTTACCAATGTCTACTACCAAGTGAGTGTGTGCAATGTCCAAGGGATAAATGATTACTAAGGTTGTGCACCCTGCAACTGCACCTGCTAAGAAATTACTTGGATCCTTGTTCAAAGGCTTCTCATGGAGCTAACCAGATATAAGCATGGTTATGTAAAGATCTTGCAATCTTGAATAAATGTCATTGTGAGTACTACCATACATACTACATACTAAAGATATACAAATGATAAATCCACCCAATAAATGTACATTTCCACTATTATGTTATAACAGATATGCAACAAACTGAAATACCTAAACAAATATAAAGAAACAAAATTCTTTCATCGTGGTTTTTGGTAGTAAAAGTCAAATTTGTGTACCAAGCATAACATATTACTAAATGCCAGACAAAGATGGAACATACACAATTATCGATGAACTAGTTGTGTAAATAGAAGAGATATACTCAATCAAGATATCATTGATCAATAGAGATTTAATTTATTGGTAGGTGCATAACTCCATACAGATATTGCTATTGAAAACTGCACATCTCATAGAAGTCAATCACATTCTTACATGAAAGGTGTAGCCACATGCTTTATCTTCAAATTGTCACTATATTTGATATCAATATCATTATTCTTTATTAATTGTTCTGTTGGATTATTTAATTGTTGATAATAATGTTAGAGAAGAACATTAACTTCTAAATGATTGTTAATAATGTCGATTCACCATTTTGACCAAGGATAAATGGCTATAGCAGAAAGAAAGAGTGATTAGAAAACTGGATTAGCAAGATTACTTTATGATAGAGGATCCCATTTTTTTATCAAGGATGTTTGAAAAGTAGAAAAAATGAAACAAAAAATAAGAAGCGACCATTATGACCCTATGCTGCAATCATAACTGTGCAGGCTTTGGAATATACTACATACTCCTAAGGTACCACATACTAGGGAAAAAATGTGAAACATTGCAGAACTAAGAGTCAATACATTAAGAATTGTCAATAGTGGCATAGTGTGATGGTTAAGTTGTGATGTTGTTGTTCTTGCCCCACTGAGGTGTTAGTGTTTATATTAGGGGTGTTAGTGTTTATATTAGGGATGAGGTCCCCCATTTGTGACCTCACTGGTTCATAGCTCCTGGTCAAAAGCGTTTACCACTTTAAAAAATTAAAAAATTAAAAAAAAAAGAGTCAATACATTAAGTATTGCAAATGCTTATTCATGAAGAGGGGAGCATATCTTAACCATCCATTAAGGAAGAAGAAGAAAGCATCTCTTCTATAATTTCAATGCACTATTTTCAGGTTATTTATAGCATCATCTATTCTCCCTTTTGTTACTTGGAAAATTAAAAGGGGAGCTACTTACAAAGAACAAGGACCATGAGACCCATACGCCTATTTAATTTGTCTCACATAGAAGTGTCCCTTGCAAAGGTAGTGCACACATGCTATAGTCCAAAATTAATTATGTATTGCATATAACTTCTACTGGTATGAATTAAAAAATAAATAAACAGGTTTAATTGAGTAAGTAGAAATTCTAAGGCAATAACTAAATCTAGGAGTAATCTGAAATTAGGCAGAGAAGCCTGCACCAAGACCTTAAAAAAGTTCAGTCTCAGGCGGTAGAGGTAGGGCACCCATGCCACAATTCAAAAAAAAATAACATATTGTATATATCTCATGCCACCAAGATTAAAAAATAAAAATAAACAGGTTGGATTAATAAGAGATAGTAGATTTCCACAATCCATATAAAATGTTGGTAAATTGTTTTTGGATTTCGATTGTGTAATTTTTTTGCATCAATGTTTCAGATCACACTCCATGATCCATCATTAGAATCAAAGAGATAGCAAAGAAAAAAACTAAATTTTAGAGTCTCAAATAAAGTAGAGAAGCAAGAGCCAAGATCTCCATAAGCAAGTTAGAATAATTCAGTGGAAATTTCAAGGCAAGAACTAAATCAGGAGTTTGAAATAAAGGAGGAAGCATGAACCAAGGCCTCCATAAAATTCAGCATTAGGTGTCAATTAGATGTTCCAAAGAAAATCAAGCACGATAGAACGATGCCAATGCCTCCATAAAATTTAGTCTCAAGCAGTACTCCAATATTCCTACACCAAGAAAAATCAAACACCATAGAATGATGCCAAAACATACAAGAGGCTGACACCAAAGAATGAAACCACTACTAAACATTTAGAGAGTATAGTACCAAAGTCCATTTAAATGTCGGACAAATAATGATCCAACTAAACCAAAAGAACTCGTGCTAGAACACCACCAAAAAAAATGTGCCCAAACTACATGATAATAGAACCATCAACTAAACACAGCTATAAACAGTGCAAAGGCCAACAAGAATAGCACAAAAGACAATGCCAAAACACAACCAATGCCAGTACAAAAACTAGCACCAAGCTAAAACAAAACATGGCACCCAACCAACACCAAGACCAACACTCAATATTATGCCAAATGCATCACTAACCTAATACCAAACTCTACTGGCTTAAGAAAAACTACTCAAGAAGTAGAGCCAAAGGCCACATCACCAAGCTATAGGGAGACTGGCTCCAAGGGAAGCACCAAGAGACGAGCTCCAACCAACACCCAAAATCGTTACTACACCAATGATTTTATCACACAACCTCTTAAAAGAGAAAAAGATAAACAACTTGCTGGCAACAAACAACCACAACCGATAGTATTGTCTGAGCTTAGGGAGGGAGGGAAAAAATGCTTCACACTCAGAGCATCAATTTAGCATGGCGTGAGGTGTGATAGAAAAACTCATACACACTCAAGGGTCCAAAGTTGATTGACACGGATGCACAAGTTGTTAACTAGGTTTGGCACAAGCGGATTTGTAAACTTAACAGCCTTTCAATTATTTTGTAATATCTCTATAAAAATTATTAATCTTCATAACCTTTTGCACATTTTGTAAATCTAAACGTGCATCAATATTAATTTAAAATCTTTATCTGCAGATTTTATTTTGTTGTGCACGTAATAATCAAATATATCAATAAGTTGTGTTGTACAGAAAATGGGAGAGTTTGGTCCACATTAGAAATCCCCCTACTCATATAAGGTGGCCTACAACTCTAACAAACCTGGGTCAAGGCTGTGGTGCAACAATTTGGGGCACATTGGAGTGTGAAACATGTTAAGTTTTAACAGAAATTAAGAATGGGGATTATAGCTGCAATAGAATGAAACCCATATTTAGAACAGTTTTATAGAGATGGTTAGTAGGCCAATAGAGATGCAATCTGTGAGACTAAATTTTGAAGGCCATCTTGATTCTATTAATGAAGAAACAGATATACAACTCCACTATCATTTTTTTCAATTCATTTACCTCTCTGAACATCTCAATAAAAGTGAATTTGTTTCCAACATGTTCTTTACTCTAAGGCTTTCCTTGCACTTTTCTTTTTCAACAAAGAAAGTGAGGCCCATAGAATGATAGGACTTGAATAATTTCAGTGTGCTATGAAAGACAAAGGCAATGAATATATGAAAACAAGAAACCTGCATATGCTTTAGCTTTTTTTTTAAAAAAGAAATGAGAAACCAAAATTTAAACAGAAAAATTGAAACTACTAAAAGTGAATTTAATAAAGGAATAATCTTTTTACTATGGCTACAGACAGGGATGAGATGCTCAAGAACCTAGGTATGGTCTTGCTTAAGATCTCAAGAGCTAAAATTATCTCCAAAACAACCTAGAAATATTTTTTATGATATCAGGTTCATTGAGCTATCGTGGTTTCTCTTAATTATGCAGCACCGGAACCACTCACAATTCTATTAATCCTATGAATATCGCGCCATAGAATAGCTTCTGCAAATTCTTATAGGAAATATAAACTATTGCAAAATATGCTTTAAAAAATAATCAAATATCAAGCAGATGACAAGAATTTTATTTTCTTTCACTTATGAGTATGTTGGCAGATATTAATTTCTACCGCCAAACACATTAAAAACAGAAGCTTCTCCTCCACTGACCATTCTCGATGGTTCTCACCGACCATGCCAATTGCAAGTTTTGAAACTATTCCTTATTCCAGATCTTTCCAAAGACCTCTATAAATAGAGGCAAATGTAACGTGGCTATTCACTCCTTCATGAGTCCAGCTCCACAAAGTTGTATAGAACTGTAAGAAGCAGTATGTAGTGTTTCTAGTGTATGAAGTGAGCTGAAGCTGAGTCAATGTTATATGTTTTATTTTGTTTAATATAAATTTGTTCCTGTGTTCTTCTACTCCCCTATTTTCTACAAGTGGTATCAGAGCCACCATTGATCACGAAGAATTTGGGAAGAGCAAGACTGGTTTATATTATAAAAGGTATTCGTGTGAGGGAAGCTTGAAGTTTGTAGTTGTCTATCCACAGTGGTACAAGGTGCCCTAGTATAAGCCGTAGCCTTTAGTTAAGCCTGCCCAAGATAAACCCACAGTTTTTTGTGATCAGATCATTGCCAACAAAGAGGTGATTCGAAAGCTTGCCGTCACAAAGGAGATCGAAGTTTTTTGTGTATGTTGATGCTGCTAAATCGCATGCCACTAAAGAAGAAAGGTCGTAGCTTGATTGTGAAGAGAGATCGTTGGTCAAAGTTTATGTGAAGGTCGCCATCAAAAGAAGACAAAGGAGGATTCCAGATTTGAGAAAATTATTTGCCAAGGCGCTAATTGTTGTTTGCAAAGGCACGACATAAGGTGTGAATGGTGCAGATCATTGTTTGTGGTGGACTGTAAGGATTGGTTAACGCAGAATTGGTGTGCATCCACAATCATATTCCCTGCCATGCATGTGGGAAAGGAGAAGGATCGTCCGCTGGTCCAAAGGACAAAGTTGGTCATTGTTGTTTGTTGACGGGGGATTACAAAGGCAGAATTGTTGCTAAGGAAGCAGGTCTGATAGAAGGGTTGGAGTTGGAGCCATCCCACCATTCTGAAGGAGACTGACTGTTGCAGGCCGTGTGAGAGAAGATAAGGAAATCCGCAGTTTTCAAGGGCAGAAAGTATAGAGATTGATTCAAGGAAGATAGTCACTGTTTCCGTTATCTGCAAGATTGTTAAGAGAGGGGACTGTTGTTTTATGCCATAGCAGACCCGTGGAGGAATACAAAAGGAGATCGTTTGGGGATCCTGTCACCATTTGTGATAGACGTTAAGAGGAAGTTAAGCAAGATTTTGGAGGTGATCTTGTCACCATTTGTGACAGACATCAAGAGCCAAGTTAAGGAGGAGATCCTGTCACCATTTGTGACAGAAGTCAAGAGACAGGTTAAGGAGGAGATCCTGCCACCATTTGTGATAGACGTTTGGAGGAAGCAGATATAGAGAAACAAAATGCAAATTCTTCTAAGAGTAGCCCAAAGACATTGTTCTAGATATTTCAGACATTAGCAATTTGAGTATATGAGAGAAATTTTAGGCATTGTAAAATTTGATGTAATTAGTGGTAGAAATTAGGGGGGAGTGTTGGCAGATATTAATTTCTACCACCAAACACATTAAAAATAGAAGCTTCTCCACCGACCATTCTCGATGGTTCTCACCGACCATGCCAATTGCATGTGTTGAAACTATTCCTTATTCCAGATCTTTCCAAAGACCTCTATAAATAGAGGCAGATGTAATGTGGCTATTCACTCCTTGATGAGTCCAACTCCGTGGAGCTGTATAGAACTGTAAGAAGCAGTATGTAATGTTTCTGGTGTATGAAGTGAGTCGAAGATGAGTCAATGTTATATGTTTTATTTTGTTTAATATAAATATGTTCCTATGTTCTACTGCTCCCTTGTTTTCTATAGAGTAGAGCATAGTAGTTGTCAGGTATTAAGCTAGATTCCATAACATTTTCCAACATCCTCCTTTCTTGTACTAAAGTGAGCACTTTGGAACAGGGTATGGATATTAATGAAAGCATAATGGAAAGGGATTTCTGTCAGATATTCTAGTTGGTAATGCCCTGGTAGACAATATGAAAAAAGTGGACACATAGGCAAGGGAATGGAGTGTTTGACATAATGCCATGACTGCAAAATATCCTACAGTTCACTACCTTGTCTATGCTACCACATTTTTCATACATGTCTACCAAAGCATTTTATCAAATAGCTCATTGCCTTGCTGCTATGGCTAAAAGCCTAAAACAATTGCTTTCAAACAAGCCATGGATGCTTGGAAAAATAACTAATAAAGCATAATAGTAAGCACCTATTTTAGGATTTTATTAACAACCTGAAAACATTAGAAACTCATGAACAAATAGCACTTCAACCCAACTAAAATCAATGCTTAAAGAATCTGCTTATCCATTGTTTCCTTCAGAACAACCCACATCAACTGCTTTCATGAATGACACCTACCCACCAAAACCCTCATGGCGAAGACACCTCCATAGCCTAAAAACATTAGGAAGTCATGAAAAAAATTCTCCCATCCATCTTTGATTGGTGGCAAGAACAATTTACAAATGAAATTTAACTAAAAAGCATTGGTAAAAATCTGAATTTCCAATCAAAATATTGCAAAAATTAGGAGAAATTCCACTTTAATGATGAAATTCTAGTAGACTTTAGGATAAACTCTTGACGTTGTTTCCGAGAAATGAATTAATAGGGGAAAAAGGCCAATGAAAACAATCTAGAATTTTTTCTTATGATATCAGGTTCATTGAGTTGTTGTGGTTTCTCTTAATTACGTAGCACTGGAACCACTCACAATTCTATTAATCCTATGAATCTCCCATCATAGAATGGCTTCTGCAAATTCTTATAGGAAATAGAAATTATTGCAAAATATGCTTAAAAAAATGATCAAATCTCAAGCAAATGACAAGAATTTTTATTTTCTTTCACTAATGAGTAGATCATAGTAGTTGGCAAGTATTAAGCTAGATTCCATAACATTTTCCAACATCCTTCTTACATGTACTGAAGTGAGTACTTTGGAATAGGGTATGGATATCAATGAAAGCATAATGGAAGGGGATTTTCGTCAGATATTATAGTCGGGAATGCCCTGGTAGACACTATGCAAAAATTGGACACGTAGACAAGGGAATGGAGTGTTTGATAGAATGCCATGACTCACAATATGCAGTAGAAATTGGGAGTAATAAAGGAGAATTCCATCACCATGAGACCAAATTTATTTGAGGTATTTTTTCAAACAGTTCACTGCCTTGTCTATGCCATCACATTTTTCATACATGTCTACCAAAGCATTTTATCAAACAGTTCATTGCCTTGTTTCTATGGCTAAAAGCCTAAAACAGGTGCTTTTGAACAAGCCATGGATGCTTGGACAAAATCTATTGAAGCATAATAGTAAGCACACCTATTTTAGGATTTTAGCAATAGCCTGAAAACATTAGAAACTCATGAATGGATAGCACTTCAACCCAAACCAAAATCAGTGCTCAAAGAATCTGTTTATCCGTTGTTTCCCTCAAAGCAAGCCACATCAAATACTTTCATGAATGTCACTTGCCCACTAGAACCCTCATGGTGAAGACACGTGCACGGCCTGAAAACATTAGGAACTCATGAATTTTTTTATCTTGTTCATCTTTGATTGGTGGCAAGAACAATTTATAAATGAAAAACAAAAAACCAATGGCAAAAATCTGAATTACAAATTGGAATATTGTAAAAATTAGGAGAAATTCTATTTTAATGATGAAAATCTAGCAAACCTTAGGATACAATCTCAATGCTATTTTTAAGAATGAATTAATAGGGAAAAAAAAGGCCACCAAAAACATTAGTCTCCGCCTATATATACAGGACTAATAAGAGATTAGTCGAGCATGAGCTATATACTAGATGAAAATGAAGAAAGATACCATCCTATCTACCGGTTTGTTTATTACTCTGATGATGGAGGCTCCCAAATTTCCATACATTGCTTGCAATCTCCTCTTCAAACCAATGCAATGGAAAATACTACAGAAATAGAAGTTAGGGAAAAACCCGCATGAGGTATGTGCAGGATAATGGTGGGCCAAAAAGTGGCAATGAGGAAAAAAACACGTCTTTCATCGACCGAAAAACACAAAAAGAACGTGTTGACTTTTTTTAGGCTCGGGTGTCACCATACCAAACACCAAACCTAGTTTTTACAAATAGGATATCTGATTTGCAAAAAACATATATAAAAAATGTTTGTCACTGTTTTGAACTCATTTGGCAGTGAAGAACCCGTGGGCGCATAGTGCATCCATTCTTCGCTTAACGGATATCCGATTTGGGCTAAATTCGATTTGGAAAGGTAAGATTTTTTTTTTGTATTTGATTTGATTCAATTTTTATTTAGATTTGAATAATTTCATATGGTTTTTTGTGGATTTCTTTAAAAAATAGGGTTTTTGATTGAATTTTTGTGAAAAAATTGAGTTTAGAATGGATTTTGATTAAAAAAATGAATGTTTTTTGTGGATTTTTTTCACAATAGGGTTTTTGATTGAATTTTCATGAAAAAGTTGAATTGAAAATGTATTTTTATAAAAAACATGAATGTTTTTTGTGGATTTTTTTTCAAAATAGGGTTTTTGATTGAATTCTTATGAAACAATTGAGTTCAAAATAGATTTTGATAAAAAAATGGATGTTTTTAATGGATTTTGATTTAAAAATAGTGTTTCACATTTATATTGTCTAATTTTAGATTAATTATTTTTTAACTTTAATCAAGCATTATGGTTTGCGAAAATGAAATGCTAAAATTCCACGATTTAAAGGTGAAAATCCACCAGGTGAGAATCAAAATGTAGAAATGCCAAATGCTCCACCACCTCCATAGCCATCAATTGAAGACTTAATTCATGAAAAATTAGAGCAATTGAGGGGCATTTGTGATGTTTATAAGAAAATCCCTTCATTATCCTGTATGTCAACCACATTGACAGGAATAATTACAAATGTAGAAACCCTCTCCACCCAACATAATGCATTTCATTCATGGCGAGAAACCATGAGGCAATATTATGCATGCGAAATGTCTTATGATGATGTGAAAGATCTCCAAATAAAAAAAGCCCAAATAGCCTCTTTATTTATGCTTGATATTTGTTTGCAGGTTAATGTTAATAAACCAAAACTTTTTATAAAATGGTGCACACATAGGGACATTGTAGATAACTTTTGGGATCGTTGGTGTATGGTTTTTGATAAACCACTAAACAACAATTGTGATATACCATTTTACTTTATTAAAAAATTATATGCTGAGTTTTTGTTAGGGCATCATGTCAATTACTTTGACATTAAACCCTTCTAGGGAATTGGTGGAGGTATGCCCCAGGATAGGCTAGGGGTAGCTAGAGTAGTCAAGCGCCCACATGTTCACCATCCTCTTCTTCCTCCGCCACCTCCAGTACAACATCCAGATATTATAGAGGATGCAGCCACACAAACTATTCAGGCCATTCACTCTTTGAGTGGTCTTTTGGTTTCCCATGCTTCTTTAGTAGCTCAGCCACAGTCTAGTGATCTTGGCGATGGATCCAGTGTTGTTGCATCATCCTCCTCGAGTCCACATATTTATGTGCCACATATTTTCAATACGTGCCAACAAATATGTTTGGGTCCTATTGTACAACCCCTTGAGCATTGATTAGACATGTTTGATTATGACATCCGGGATGTGGAGATTACGGCGGATCACATAGAGGTGGAGCATCTCTGAGTCCTCTCTGCTAGAGAGGAGGACATTGGAATAGTGAGACAGGTAAAATTTAAGTTGTGAATTCATAACTTGCATTTGTTTTTAAATGAATATTAATAAGAGATAGTATAATGTACTAATATTTATTTACATGGTCTATTCTTGATTAATGTGCGAGGAGGGCTCTGGTGTTGATAGCACTTATAGGGCCATTTCATTTGGCCTCGACACACACAAATTATGTATTTTGCACTCACTCATTTACATTTTTTTCTGCAGCATGTTGCTTGTCATTGGATTGTCAAGAATGAGAATTATATATTAACTTATATGTTTATCTTACTCTCTACTTGTAGCAAAGACCTAGTGCAAGTGAGGTGCGACGCTCTCTAGACTATGGAGGCACAATGTTAGATAAGGGAAAGGTAATTGAACTCAAATTTGATTGAATTAATATTTATAAGATCTTTTATTGATTATGCATACATTGACATAGATTTGTAGTTTCATATGTACTTGTCATTTTTATTTACAGGTAGTTGTGAGCTATACATCATTGTTGATAAGTTCCACAACACCTGAAGGAGGAGGTATTCAAACACCTGAAGGAGGAGGTGTTGAAACACCTCAGGAGGAAGTGTTGAGACACCTAGGAGATCACAGAAAAGATCAGCCTAAAGAGGTATGTGTTTATTTTATTTTGTTCTTGGTAAATATGTTCTTATTACCGACAATTCTATCCTAACTTGGATCAATTTCATGTTTTTTTTCACATATATAGATTGACATTACAAAAGTTAGTTTGGTTAGTTCTTTGAGAGGATATATTCTAGGACTCTTGACGCTAAAGAGACTTATTTAGAGTAATAAAAGATTTCAATTTAAGTTCAATTATAATTCAATGTATTGATTTTTTTATTAATTATTCAATTTTAAATTATATAGTACAACTAATCTCAATTATGGTTTGACTTTTTCTTGTGCAGCTACCTTCAAAGCCAACGAGTGCTTCAAAGAGGCTCCATTTTGATGATCCACCAGTAGTTTAGGATGAGATAGACATTTTGGCATGTAAATTTTGAATAGATATCGAGATGGCATATGCCACACATTGTAAAACTTTGTTTGAGTTAGCATTGATGCCATTTTTGTACATGGACATACACTTGATTATTGGATAATTTGATATATATAGAAGTTGACAATCGAAATTTAGTTTCCTCCTCATGTACATGATTAAACTCTTTGAAGCAATGGTTAAATATCAATGTACAATAGCATAAAAATAATGGTTAAATATTATGTAGTTTATATTCATATTGCTGATTACATTGCATTGCACATCTTTCAAACTCAAAGCATTATTTCACATTGCATAAGTAACAACTAGATACTCATATGATTAACCCTACACCATCTTATTTTCTTCTTTTTCAACTTTCCCATGCCTTAGTAAATTTGGTGGTCCATTTGTAACTATCAATTTTTTTATATAGCATAAATTCACCTTTTTCAAAAAATTAATATGGCTAGACTCCCATATGAATACTAATAATATATCATATGACCATTCTTCATATACTTACTAGCACTTTGTGTCTTCTTAGATGAGCCAAAAGTTGTTGCCCAACTACCTCTGCCTTCATCAATGTTCCACATTTTAATCATTCCATCCCAAGATGTTGTGACCATTTGTTGACTAGAAGATTCAATTATTTGCAGGCATGAAATGACATCATCATGCACTTTGACCTAGAAATTTAGGAAAAGAATACTATTAAAAGCTGTGAGCTCTGTGAAAAATAGATTTTTATCTGACTGCAACACCATCTAAATATGGATTCTTTTAGAAAATAAAAAGCAAGACATAACTTTTAAACAAATAATTTAATCACAATGTATTTTTCACAAAGAAAATTTGTATAAACCGCTTCTCCATAATGGCTAGTATAGAAAATAATTGCATTGGTAGAACAAAACTCCAAAACATTTTTGATTTCCTTGACTAATTGAATCTTAAGTAGAATCCCCACAATAATTATGTTTTACATAAACCGATAGGAAAACAACATTGCTTGGAAAGTGCATCTCTAATGTTTTATGTTCCTTGTACAATAATTTAAATACATTTGAAGAAGTTATATGAAAATATAGCTTCTTAAATTCTTCTTTAATTTGAAGGTTAGTTTTGATAGTGAGTAATTTATTTCATAGATGGATTTTAGCTTTCGCTTGATTGTTGTGCACTGTACTTTCTTCTATAAATAAAATGAGACATGCTAATGCACATTTTCACTATAATTTCTCTATTTTCTTCCTTAACATATCTCTCTCTTGGGCTTTAATACAACCCTGTCATGGCCTGTCCTAATCACATTTAGCCCAAATCAAAAAGAAAAGTTCATGCATTGCTTCTCCCTACACTAGCAGACCCTGGCTGGAGGTTTTATTTGATATTTTCAACAAACATACATCTGGTTGTCTGAATGAATGGGGGAGTTACAACCTTCCCAAACAAGAGGTCATGACAACCATCAAAATTATACACCACAAACACTATTTCTTTCCCTATGAGTAAAGGATAAGTGTACTTAAATAAGGTGTAATAGTAGAGAGAATAATATTGTTTAGGTAAAATTGTTTGCTCATAACCAAGATTACAATGATCAAAATTGTTTTTAGAAAAATATTGGGATGCTGAAATGCCTAAATGCTGAAATCCACTATGCTTGGCGTACATATGCAACCTTTGTGTGAAATTTCCCTCACAAATCCAAACAAGTTTCATCCTCCAAACTCTAGGAAACCAATGGGGTTTCGTCAAAAAATCTCCATAACCTAAGGGTTTTTGTCCTTAGATTCAACAAGTGAACACAAGTGTCCGACTTTGCAATTTTGGATTTTTTGAGATGATGTCCAAAGATTATCCAAACTAATGAAGTTTTATTCCTTATATAGAGGTTGAAGGCCTAACATGGGTCGAAAGTTTCTTGCCATTTTCTCACATTCAAATTTGGGCTCATTAATTGCATTCTTGGTTAGTCGTGGTCATGGGTGGAGTCCATTCAAGTGGTGAGGTTTTGTGAAAGTGCATGCTTGAGTGTGGAGATCTAGGGAAATGATTGCTTTAAGTTCAAGCAAATAATTATCCCAAGGTCCAACATCAAGGGTTCAGGCGATGGGATTCTTGGGTGTTAGGACACAAGACAATGGGGATCTAGGGGTTTGAGGATTAGGATACCCCATTGGTTGTTTTACAAATGTAAGACATCATCAAAAGTCCCAAAGATCCAAAGAGGAATGTATGGTTTGAGAAGTGGTGGTCAAGGTATTAGGGTGTTATGCGAATGGAAAGGAAAAATTTCAAAGGCCCACAAGAGAAGGAAGTGGGAGGTGGAGGCACAAGGAATGAAAGAAATGCATGATAGTATTAGAGAGTCTGAAATCCCACCCAAAGTAGGAAAGTGACCCATCTTTCAAACTCAAAGCATTATTTTGTATCATTGTTACATTGGTCTTGAGAGTGGTAGCTTAATATAGGTCTGGACAATACAAAGCCTGGTTTACCTATGCAGTGTAACAGTGGCATAGGAAGAGAGATGTTGAAGAGTACATCAAGTCAGTGAGAACCGAAGTGTAATGTGTTTTATTTTGTGGTACTCCTTTGTTTCTCTATAGATGTGTGATAAATTCTTAGTTCAATGATGTTGAACAATTTTAGAAAAAAAGAAAGTTGTCATGGTCCACATTTCAATCCAACGAAGCAAAATCAAGCTCGGCCTCTTGGAATGAAAATGCTTGTTTGCAAAACAAATGAATAAGAATGAGGTAGTTAAGGTGTTTGAAGTTATTTAGAGGTCACTTTTAGGGTGGAAGGCTTAAAAATCCATTTTAAATACACAAAAAAGAATGAAATTACT
>VDFB02064113.1:0-21176 GCA_007258455.2 Sequoia sempervirens
CCCTTACACTTGACATTCTTAATAGACTGTTCAAGCAAAGAGAAAATCTAGAAAATAAAATTTCTTTTGCAATTATAGCATAAATGGTTGAGCATAGGAAAAATATGGGCATGAAAATGATAGAAAAGACCCTCAAGCATAACATACCTCATCATCACCTCAACAGTTTTTCTCCACACTATAGGGAGGTCAGCCCTATTGTAACCATTTTGAAATCTATCTACCTTTTCCCTATCTTTCAAAAATCTCTCCATATCATTCTAGTAGTTCCCTTTAGGCTTGCAGGAGATGTAGGCACCATCCAATGAAAGCCATGCCACCATTGTGATCATCTCCACATTCACAGTGAAGGAGAACCCACTAATGGTGATGGTGCTATCCTTTCAAGGGTTAGTGAACTCCATAGAAAACTTGGGATCATGCCCCTTCATGCCCTCCATGAATGAGCCCAACTTACAACATTGAATAATAGGCCACACGTCCTTCTCATGTTTCCACATTTCACAACTAGTGGGTTTTTCCTATACCAACTCACTGCCCATGGAGAAATTTGCAAACAACCAAAAAATAGAAAATGTTTTGCAAATTAGGATAAAATTAGATGGTTAGACATGGTTAGGGATTGGTTAGAAGAGGAAAGTTTTGGATTAATTATTGGATGAGAGTGGAAATTATGATGATGGATTAAAAGTGAATTAGGGATTATAAGAATAGGATCTAGTGATGAAGAAAGAGGATGAGTTTAGATGCGTCATCAAATTTCAAGACCTCAAAATTATTTGATTTGATTAAAGATGATTCTTTATACTTAAGATAGATTAATTTTTTAAGCAAGAGTTTATTGGATATGATTTATAATTAAGATAGAAAATGTTATTAGGTAGGGATTGATTGGCTTTTATAGCTATACTTAAGATTGACTAATAGTCTTAAGCAATTTTAGATTAAAGATGAAATCAATTTAAGGTCTTGATTTTTTAATTGTGATGTTTGATTTTAAATGGATGATATTCGATTAAGGAAAAGATCCTTGGATGAAATATTTGGATGATGATGAAAGGATATGGGGTAATAAGGAGATTAATTCCTTAACTAATTTTTTTTTTTGAAATGATTATTTTTTGATTAAGGACTATAAATTTGATGTATGGTTGAGATAGATAGATGGATAATGTATGATTAAATTTGGATGCAATAGATGGATTAGAATTAGGTGGGTAAGGGGATTAGGTTAATATGATGATGAAGAATGGGGATTAAGGATAATGATCATGGCTAAAGGATAATTAGGACCAATATGAAAGATGAAAGTGAATTAGGAAAGGGCAGTTTAATGTGGATTATGGAAGATCATTAGGATATTGATTAGGACCTCAATTTAATTAGAAAAATTAATTAAGCTTAGGGTCCTAATGATGGATTATGGATGGATTGGATATAGATTGAGATGATTATGATAGTTTAGATGGGATGTGTTGGCGTGAATAAGTGTCTTATACCTAGTTAATTTCCTCACTAGGGACATAGGGGACATATTCACATGTTAAGTTTACTTAGGATTATAAGATTACTTCTAGAATTCTTAGTTGTTATTTCTATATTTTATATTAAATCCTAGGTTCTTATGACTTAGTTGTCTAATTTTATAGGATTAAGAAACTTATCATGTCTTGTCTAATCCTATCTGTCACCTTGCCTTTATAAGAAATGCATCTCATGTACATTTTGTAGTGTCAAAAAATGGGTCTTGTGACATTTTCAAACTCGTTTGGGTCCTCCTTGTGGATTTTGGCTTAATGTTTCCTTGATTTAGTGTTGTAATGTGTATAACACATTCACATTAGATCTTGGGCCCTTATGAACTAATGGAATTTTAATGGTACCTTGCTAAAGTGTTGTGAAGTGAACTGTAACACGCTTTCACACTTTTCTAGGGTTTTATCAATTAACTAAGCATAATAAACATAATTTTAATAATAATTAACATTAATCTTGCCTTAGAGCAACAAACTAGATATTCATACATCTCGTGTTTTAAGTGGCGATGGGAGGCGGGGAATAGGAACATCACAGTGGGGAGAAAAGTCTAGTTTTTGAATCTTGACAGGTGTAGCGAGGCGGGGTTGAGATCTGGTGGGTGGAGAGATTTCATCGAGTCCTAAGAAAGGTAAGTCAGGCTCTACTGAAAAGGATGTTCATGAAAAGGTCCAGGTGGACCCAGGTGGAAAGGATGAGATTCCTACCCCGAATGGGAAGTGTGATGTTAAAACCAAGGCAGTCGTGGACCTGTTAGAAAAAGGGGGTGACAAGGGTAAATTGTGGTCATCGTTGTTTGGTGTTAAGCCAAATGACAAATCATCTTTCCCCCCTGTGCGCATTCTTTCTGACTCGGAGTCAGGTAAGTTTTCTATTTTTGTGCCAGACGAAGTCATAGACCATAATATTGCAAAGATGGAGAATGTTCTGGTCAGAAAGTTTTTGGGGCCTAGACCTAATATTGAAGTTGTAAGGGAGTTTGTTAAGAACAAATGGAAAACCAATGGTTTGGTCTCAGTGGCGGTGCTTCCTAAGGGGTTTTTTTCCTTTTAGTTCACTTGCAAAGAGGACTCCAGGGTTGTTAAGAGTGGTGGCCCTTGGGTTATCAGAAAGTCTTCTCTGGCCCTGAAGAAGTGGTCCTCTAGGGTCAATCTGTCTGACTCTATTTTTGAAATGGTGTCGGTCTGGGCTAGATTGCCTAGTCTACCTTTGGAATATTGGAATATAGATATATTTAATGGGATTGCTAATTCCTTTGGAGAACTCTTGTCCATTGATACAATGACTGCAGCCAGGAAGAGATTGGTCTTTGCTAGAATCTATGTAGGGGTTTCTCAAAATGTTGATCTCCCTTCTTCGATTGACATCCAATCCAAGTTGGGTGTTTGGAAGCAAGCTATTGAATTCGAAACCACACCCTTTGTATGCTTTAAATGCCAAAAGTCTGGGTATTGGGCAAAAAAGTGCCCGCTAAACAGTAAAAGTGAAAAGGAGAAAGTTGCTAACCCTAAGACTGTATGGAGGAAAAAACCTGAGGAGGAGAGGAAAATTTCTACCTTTGATGCGAAGGAGAATCTAGAAAGACACATTTCTGCTCCTGATCTGAAGGAGAACCATAGTAGTTTTCCTAAGGAGGCTTGCCCTAGTATAGAATGCACTAGCTCTTTAGATCCTAAGGATCCTAAATCCCTGATCTCACCACATGTGGTTAGAGAGGAAAAAATTTACTCTATGGAGGGAGCCCGAGAGATTCAAAAGAAGGTTGAAACAAGCTATGAAGAAACGGGTTTTGTCACGCCTTCACCTTTGGTGTTGGCTGGCAGAGTGAATGTGCCTGGTCTTGAGGAAATACCCATTAAGGGATTATCCTTGGAGATAGGAATATCTTTCCCTTCCCAAATTCCTATTGGTAGCCCTTCTTGTAAAGAGGAACAAGATCCAGAGAACGTCACTCTGGAAGTTGTGAGGGATACTTTTGATTCTC
The DNA here is from genome assembly GCA_007258455.2 of Sequoia sempervirens. Lineage (NCBI taxonomy): Eukaryota > Viridiplantae > Streptophyta > Pinopsida > Cupressales > Cupressaceae > Sequoia > Sequoia sempervirens. The sequence goes on from VDFB02064113.1 coordinate 3,521, forward strand.
AAAGTAGGAAAATGAAAACACCTTATGTTAATATTCTAGAAGCCAAGAATGGCTTAATGGATACCCTTCCCTGGGATCAAAGGTTTTTGTCTGAGAAGGATTGGGAATCAGGAAGAGAGCTGGAAAGCCAAGATGAGATTGAATGGGAAGAGGTTATCTCACATTCAAGGTCAAAGAAGGAAAGAAAAAAGAGGGTGGACACTTCAAGTGGGATGATCACAAGAACCAGGGCCAAGGTGGACTGTGGGAATAATAAGCTAAGCCAGGGCAGGAGATCAGGAAAATGGCAAAGGGAACATAGTAGCCTCCAGGATATTGCGGATGGGATCCAAATGACCATCTTGGAGATACTTCAATCCCCAGGTAAGAAATGAAAATCATGTCCTGGAATATAAGAGGGCTAAATAGCCGTCATAAAAAGGATGTTTTGCAAAATTTTGTTAGGGACCACAAACTTGACATTCTTCTTGTTCAAGAAACAAAAATGCCTAAAGATAAAGTAGAATGCTTTATAATTTTTCTGAATTGTGGGGCTCATGGGAATAGTTCCGTTGGTGCTTCGGGGGGAATTGTAACTTTTTGGAACAAGTTGTTTATTAAAGGTGAACCCTTGATGGAGAATGGTAATCTTGTGGCCACTAGATTTACCCACATAAGAGAATTTTTGCTGGATTCAATCTAATATATTTGCCCCGAATTGTAAGAATGCTAGAAATTCCTTTTGGAGTGAGTTGTCTACTTTTTGAAAGTGTTTTGCTAATGAGCACTGGGTGGTTATAGGAGACTTCAATACTCCCCTCTTGAATGATGAAAAATTTGGGGGTTCTCAAATTAACTGGGATAGCATATCAGGCCTTTCTGACTTCATTAACAGTAATGCTTTGATAGACCTAGACTTGCAAGGTGCCTCATATACTTGGACTAATAGGACGATTGGGCATTATTTGATTCAAGTTAGACTTGATAGGGCCCTTGTTTTTGGTCAATGGTTCATAGACTATTTTTGTGCTTTGAGAGCTCTTTCAAGGGTGGGATCTGATCATTTTCCCATTTGTCTAACAGCGGACCCTACTAAGGTGAAAAAGAACTCCCCTTTCAGATTCAAAAAATTCTGGTTATCTCATCCTTGAATCTTTGAGGAAATCAGGAGATGGTGGAATATTGATATTTCTGGTACAACTATGTTTAGGATTGCTAAAAAATGAAAGGAAGTGAAATTTAATTTGAGGAGATGGAAAAAGGATGCCTTTGGGAATATCTTTGGAACTAAGACGGATATTTAGGGTAAACTTCAGGAGATCCAGGCTAAAATCCAGAAATGGGGGTATATTGATAATTTCAGAGAAAAGGAAAATGAACTCCTCACTCAGTTGCATGACATCATTGCTAAAGAGGAAGTTTTTTGGTGGCAAAGATCTAGGGTTTCGTGGCTGACTGAGGGTGATAGGAACGCTAGATTTTTTCACCTGTCTACTTCAAAACACAGGGCTGCTAATAGAATTGCTTACATTGAAGTAAATGGGACTAGGTTTGAGGAGGAAGATGATATCAAGAAACATGCCGTTCTTTTTTTCAATAACCTTCTTTCATGTAATGGAGAGATTGTGCTTGATGCTCAAGACTCCTTGCTTGAGGCTATACCCCAGGTGATAGGTCATAATGAAAATTCTATGAACACTGCTATTCCTACTAAGGATGAAATAAGGAAAACCATTTTTTCTTTTGATGGAAATAAAGCTCCTGGACCTGATGGGTTTCCCTTATTCTTCTTCCAAGTGTTTTGGGAAATTGTTGAGTTGGATGTTGAGAAAGCTGTCAACGAATTCTTTAGATCAAGATGTCTTTTGAAAGAACTAAATGCTACTTTTGTGGTCCTTATTCCAAAAAAACCTAGGGCTTCAGACTTTGAAGCTTTTCGGCCAATCAGCCTATGTAATTCTATCTATAAAATCATTTCAAAGGTTTTAACTACAAGAATGTTTTCTTTGCTTCCTCAGATGATTTCTTCGCAACAGAATGGTTTTGTGCTAGGCAGGTACATTCTGGACTCAGTTATCACTATTCATGAGAATTTACATTCCCTAATGGTTTCGAAGACTAAAGGGTTCATTCTTAAACTGGACATTTCTAAAGCCTATAATCGGGTAGATTGGAATTTTTTATTTAAAATCCTGGTCAAGTTTCGTTTTAATAATAGGGTCATCCAACTGATGAATCAACTTGTTTCAATGGTTACTACTTGTGTCATTGTGAATGGGTCACCTTCAAGGTTTTTTTAGACTTCCAGAGGTCTCAGACAGGGAGATCCTATCTCTCCTATTCTGTTTACAATTTTGGTTGAGTGTTTAGGAAGGAATATTAAAAAGCTTATTGATCAGAGATCCCTTGTTGGTCTAAGACCTTTCTCTTCTCTGCTAACATGTTCCCACCAACAATTTTTTGATGATACCATTCTTATGGGAAGATCTATTGTGACTGAAGCTAAGACTTTCAAAAGAATCTATAATCTTTATGAATCTGCTTCTGGGCAAGTTGTTAACAGGGCAAAGAGTTCAATTTTCTTCCTCAACACCCCTGAGCATAGAAAAATTAAACTTGCTTGAATTCTTGGCTGCCAGATTAAGCCTTTACCGTCAACCTATCTTGGTTTGCCTCTTTGCTTTAAACCCTCAGAATCATTTTGGATCTCTTTGGTGAAAAATTCAATAAGAAGTTGTCGGGATGGAAAGAAGCACTTATCAGTCAAGCTGGAAAAATCCAGCTTCTCAAAGCTTCTTTCCAAAATTTACCTATGTATGCTCTTGGCTTATTTAAAATTCTTGCTAAATATGCTGAGGCTATTGAAAAAATTCAGAAAAGGTTTCTCTGGTCTGGTGTGGAAGATAAGAAGAGACTACCACTTGTTGGATGGGACCTGGTGTGTAGACCTAAATCGAGAGGTGGCCTGGGCTTAAGAAAAATTAAAGTGTTGAATTTGTCCCTTCTAACTAAACAGCTCTGGAGAACTCTTACCTTGAGAGGGGAATGGCAAGAGACCTTAAAAGTTGAATACTTTAGCAACTGTGGGTCTCTTAATGATGTTATTAATTCCTCTTCTTTACCTCGTAGGTCTGTCTGCTGGAATGATATGAGTAGAGGAAGAAAGTTACTGGAGATGGGCACTGGATGGCTTGTTGGAAAAGGAAATAATGTTAGATTTTGGGAAAATAGATGGCTTTTCAAGGATCCTCTAATCAGAATTGAGAAATTCAGTAAATGGATAAATGATTGTAAAAGGGAATTCGGGGTCCTGGTCAAAGATTACTGGAGGAATGGGGAATGGGTTGATTTGAAGACCGTCAGTTTGGATCTTTGCCTAGTGTAGTCTACCTTCAGGGCCCTTAGATTGGCTCAAAACCAAGTGGATGATCTTGTTGTTTGGACAGACAATCCGTCTGGCATTTTTTCAGTTTTGTCTGCTACTTCTATGTTGGTTAGTCCGTAGGAGCCTCCGCCCTTCTAGGCTAAAGCTTGGATTAATCTCTTGATTCCTAAAATCAATATTTTCTTTTGGATCATGCTTCAAAATAAGATTCTCACTTTGGACAATCTCGACAAGAGAGGAATCCAATTACCTAACAGATGCTACATGTGTAGGAATGATGTTGAGACTGTTAATCATCTTTTTCTTCATTGTCCTTTTGTATCGCATATCTGGGGCAACATTTTTGTGCATCTTGACGTGGTTTGGGTTTCCCCTGCTTCAGTTGAAGTTTTTTCTTACAGTGGAAAGCTCCTTTAAAAAACCATTTTGTGTGTAGGCTCTGGTCTTTTGTTCTACCTTTTGTCTCATGGAGTATTTGGAAGGAAAGGAACAATAGATTGTTCAGGGAAAAAGAGAAGTCAGAGGGGGACTTGTATGAAAAAATTGTTAGGGCTATAAAGGAAAATTTATCTTTAATCCCTAGAAAAATGGTTAATAAAGCTACTTGGTCTCCCTTTGATATTGCTATTGCTGAAAAGTGCAATTCAAAATTAGTGGCTTTAAATGTCCCCACGCCGGCCTTTAGTGGGAGGGAGAATGCTAGTTGGACTTTGCCGCCTTTGGGTTGGGTGAAAGCCAATTTTGATGGTGCTGCTAAAGGCAACCCTGGGAAAGCTGGCAGTGGGTGTGTTTTAAGGGACAATATGGGGGATTTTATAGTGGCTTTTGCTATGGACATTGGCACCCAAACTAATCATGTTGCGGAAGCCATTGGGGCTTATCACGTGGTTAACCTGGCTTTCAACATGAATATGAAATGTCTTTGGTTGGAGGGTGATTCTAAGAATATAATAGACTGTATTCTTGGGTTTCCCCCCCTTGGTGGACCATCAAAAAGTGGATCGAAGATATAATTGCCTTATTAAGCAAATTCGATAAAGTGAAAGTTTCCCATGCCTATAGAGAAGCCAATAAGGTGGCAGATTACTTTGCCAATGAAGGGGTCAAGAAGGGCGGGGAAAACATGTGGAGGAAGAATGATTTCCTTCATTCTAAGGTGAAAGCTTTAATTTATTATAATTCAATGCATGGAAGAGAAGTTTGTCTTCGTCATGATGAAGCAGATAGAGATTAAGTATGTCTATCTCATTAGATTTGATGGGACCGACATCATTTTCCTTTTCAAGAAGAGTCTTCAGCACGCTTTCTGGGTGTTTGGGAAAATATGCTTAAACGAGACCCAGAGCAACTGTAGGGTTTGTTATAGCAGAGCTTTGAAGATGGGAGGAGAGAGAAAATGTGTTGAGCCGAGCTGTTTTCAAGAGCATAGAAAGAATGTTAAAGCTTGGGAAAAAATTGAGAAGGGAGGATTAGTTCCGTTTTTTGAAAAGCTCCATGGTACTGATGAGAAGATGCTAGACTATTTCGCCAAAAACTGGAAAAATGGTGAGATTTTGTTGTTTGGCAGGAGTGTTAAGTTGAATGAGCATCTCATTGGTGAGATTACTGGTCTTTTGACTAAGGGTGTGAAATTTTATCGGGACCACCAGTTCTCTGATGAAGTGGTTATCAGATTCCCAAAAAAAGATAAGGAGAAGGCTAAGCTGGTTAAGGTTGCCAATAGCTACTTTGATGTGGAGTCCATTAAATCGATCTAGAGGAAAGTTTTGAGAGTCATTATGGAGTACATCATGGTTGATGGGCACTTCACCAGGGCGTATGGTTATCACTTTTCCATTTTGAACCACTTTCGTCACAAGGTTCGTATCTCTTTGCCTTTTTATTTGTTCTCTTCTCTGAAGAATTGCCTTGATGAAGTTGAAAGAAACCCTACGCAGATTTCTTTTATTCACCCTGGTCTTGTCAAGCTCATCTTTGAGCATTTCCAAAATTTACCCGCTCTGCCTAAAAATGTTGCTATTGGGGATTTGGACAATGAGGATACAGAAAGTAGCAGGGAGAATGATCCTCTGGCCCCTCTTGCTTTTGTTGTTGTTGATTCTAAAACCATTGCTCCCCAGTCCCTTTCTTGTTGGAATATCCTTGTGGATTCTACTCCGTCGTCTTGTCTTAATCCCCAGCCTCCGCCTGGTTGCCCTATCCTGGGTTCCGCTCCACCATCTTGTCTTAATCCCCAACCTTCACCTGGTTGCCCTACCCTGGGGTTGGTCTTTGGGTTTAAAGGAACCTCGGTTATGAAATTGGTTTCATACTCTGGGAATTCTCTGGAAATTCATTCTGAAAAACCTATGGATAGTAAAGAATCAGCCCCTAGTGCCCCTACGTCTGGACATTATAAGTGTGGCAGAAAAAAGTATTGATGGCCTTTTCACTGTTCTTAAGTGGGCCCAGAAGGAAGTTTGTGATTTGAATGGCCGTAATAGAGATCTCAGCAACAGAGTCATGGAGTTGGAGCAGAAGGTCAGCTGGGGCCGTAATGAGATTGATGGGCAGGACACCCTCTTAATGGAGAAAAAACAACAGTTGCAGGAGGAAAGATTGACTAGGCTGGAGAGCAATATGTCCAAGATATTACAAAATATCAGGGCCAGTATGGCGCATAATCATAAAATTGCTAGGCACAATGCCATTTTCATTAATGCTATGGTGGAAAAGTTGGAAAAAAATCAAAAGGGCTCGCTGGTCGTGGACTTGGATGCAGACAGAGGTTGTAGCAGTGTTGTTGTTGAAGGGATTTTGACTCCCACTAGGGCTAACATGAAGAGGAAGGCCCTTGCTTCTCCACATATGGTTCAAATCCTCAAGCAGGGATTACAGGATATGAGTGAAGTTGAAAAGGAAGCCGAGGAGCTAATGAACATCTTGGATTAGTGTTGTTGTGGCTATTTCTGGCTTTTGGCGGTCCTTTTTTTGCTGTCGTTTCCTTTTTGGGACAACTGTCTATTTGTTTGGACTTTTTTTGCTTTATGTTTGTTTGTTTAAACTTTGTGGTTTCAGGTCCCTGTAAAACCTGTTTTTTCCTTTTCAAAAAAAAAAAAAAAAAACTATAAAATTATTTGAAGCATAGATACAAAATATAAAAATAATTTAATTAAAATTTATATTAATTATAATATGAAAAATCTATACTTGGTGAAAGATAGCAATGGATCCCTTGAGTGTATTTGTAGGACTCCATGAGTCCATTGAATTCCCTAATAGACATTTGGTAATGCCAAAGTATGTTATATATGTAATAAAATCATTCTCTAATAGCATATTATTAGGTTACAGGTCATGATGAATGAATTGCACATTTAATAAATGATGATGGAGATAATCATTCCTTGTGCTATCTCCTTTTCTATTCTTAATCGTTCCATCCAAATTAATCTACATTCATCTCCTCCATTAGGATACATTCATCTCTCCAAGCTTCTATTTGACATGAATGAAATAATCAATGCTTTAAAATCAAGGTTAGAACAAGCTAAAATAATTTTGATCACATTGTAGTTCTTGACTCTTTTTAACACATTACATTCTTTGTCAAAATGTTGGATAGCATTTTCATCTTGGAAATTGAGAACTTTACTAGTAATATTTATATTATTTTTGAGAATCCTTCTATAAACAGATCTAAATCTACCAACCTTTAGTTGATTGGTCTTTATAAATCGATTAGTTGCATCTACAAGTTCTTCATATGGAATTATCTTAGGCCCACTGTTGAGTTCAATAGTATTCTAACTATTATTCCTCCTTCAATAGAAAATTAAAAATATTACATTGAAAGACAATGAATATTGTAATATCGATTACAATTTCACAATCACTTTTTAGAGACTACAATTATTCGTGCTTGGAATTAACTACATGGCTAAAAATTAATCCACTTTCCCTAAGGCCATTCTTGGACATACTAACTCATCATTAGTTGCTCCTCCTTGAACCTCTCCTATTAAGTTGTTTGAAGAGAGATTAGTATGCTAAATAATTTCCATTTCTTGGAAAGCGATTAGGATTGCAGTTGATAAATTATTTTATTGAGATATCAATGGGGTGATCCCACAATACTGGTTTACAATTTTTGGCCAAACTGGACACTTAATTGATTTTTTCTAACTAAATATTCACTTTCGAAATTCTAGTGATAAACCATGAGGAATTTGAAGATGATGAAAAGTAGTGATTTCAGAGCATTTTGTCTATAGATTTCTAAATATATTTTTTCAAAAATTTTTGAATCAGATTGCACTTTTTCCATCTCCTTCAAAAATCCAAGTTTTTCAATAAACACCATTTTTAGAAGTGACACTCACCGTGACACACAATATAAATTTTTCTATGAGGATAAATTTTTTTTAATGATAATTTGTAAATTCATGATATCTAGTGCCTCCAATTGGTTTCATAGTGTTTCATTGAATATTTTTTCCTTAATCAAGTTTTCAAGTCAAACCAATTATAATTCATAGGCAGACTGTATAACACAACTTTTTTTGTATTTATCAATTTTTTAAATTTTTGTTTTAATAATATTATATTTTTCCACATGTGTGGAACATAGAGTTTACTCTCGTGAAAACCCTGCTGACCAAACTAAAAAAAAATGCATAATAAAATCAAAACATATTAAAACTATATTCACTGGATAGCTCGTTCTGAGGACTACCATCATCCAATTGGGTCTATGAAATCTCCTCCATTTTCATCCTCAACTCGAGCTTCAAAGGAAAAAATTCTAGAGATTTTTGGTGCTAGAGGGGGAGAAGGTCAGGGGGTCTGAAAGCAAACCTCAGAGGTTCACCAAACTAGGTTCTTTGAACCAAGGTTCAACAACCCCTTTCCACAACCCTTCCCTTTATTTTTTTCCTAGAATGTGGAACCCAACATTTAATGGGTTCTTTGAAGGGGGTTCTAGAAACTCCGCCCATCCCATTGCTTGAACCTAAAACCATTTTTTGCATGGAGGCATTTTTTGCAACTTTTCCTTCCTCATGCTGGAATTGTAAACTAGTTTTGTGGATTTACCCAATGTCTTAAATTATAATTTTTATATTTGTGAGTGATGCTAGTATTGGGTGATCAAATTAAATTCATGAAAGATTCTAATATTCCAAGTTTTTGCTACTTGATTTAATGTAGCTATAATTTCAACGGTTGTTGAGAGGCACATCAAAAGCTTGGACCATTAAACTATTACTAAAGAACCTTGTAGTAAGTTGCTAGAAACATTGTGTAAGTGTGTGAATAAGTAATGAGTAAAATAATAAACAACACTTAATAAGAGACATTATATCAAGAGAATCAACACAATTAATCTAATTAACACAAGAAACTCTTGAAAGCATCATATTGCCTCATCTCCAAAGATTTATTAAGTCACCGCTCTCAGATTTGGTAAGCATTACAGGACTTAAAATGTCAATCTAGAGAGTGAGATGCTGCTAAATGCAATAATCTAATCTTATATGATGACTATTAAATGATAATGATGAAACTACTGTAAATCTAAATTGACATGAGACTTGATGAAAGAAGCTATAGTAAACTATGATGCAACCATGATATTGATTCTATTCTAAAATGCTTGTTATTTCTATTGCTAAATGATAATTTCTTATTTCTAAGATGCTTGATTGCTCAATTGGTATTTCTGCAGAGTAAGTTTGCACAAGATTGGGATCTATTTCCTGTAGAAAGAGGTTGTATTTATAGATTCTCGACAACATATTTGTGAAGGGGCAGCAAAGCAAAGGTTTGGATTTGATTTGAAGAATTGAATGGTGAAGGATCAAGAAGCCTAAGCTGATTATGGAGATTGTTCCTCCCCACAAAAACATTCAGCCAGAAGATAGGAAGAATCAATGGAAGAAGATGAAGAAGTTTACCTACAAATTTGTCTCCAAATTTGCCCGTGAAGGTTGAGATGAATTAAATTAGACATTTCATATCTAATTTGGTAGGTGAAATATTGATTAGCTATAGAATATATATGCATAAATTTGAATATTTGGATTTGTTTCAAATTTAGGAAGAAATAACAATTATTAAAATAAACAAATGTTTTTGATATTGTTTATTTAATAAAAGAGGGATAATGATAATTAAATAAAAACTATTGAAGTTTTGATTATTTAATTAAGAGAGAATAATCAAAAGAATATAAATGTGAACTATATAAATAAATATTTCTATTTATTCAATAGTAGATGAATTTAAGGTTAATTAATCAAATAAATCGTATTTAATTAATTAGATTATCTAGGCCATTTTTAGGTGTATACACATTGAAAATAAGATTGGATATTTGTAAGACCTACCTATTCAGGAGGTATTCTTCCTTGTACTTTGTTGTGAGCTAAGTCCACCTTCAAAGTGATACATCTCCCTAAATTGACAAAATATCTCTCTCAAAGTGGATTGTGACATGAAGAACAAGATCTCTTAGTTATGGAATATTTCTAAGAGTATCAAGAATTTGTCTGGAAACAATGATTTCACTCAATTATTATAGCCTAAATTTTTTCATGACCCAATCTTTCTAAATTCCTCCGTACAAGTTGTTTTTGTCTAGATAAAATATTTTAAGATTTTGAAGTTGACCAAATGTGGATAGAATGGTCCCACTAAAATGATTTATGGGTAGGTTTAAGAGTGCTAATTTTGTGAGGCTTCTATTGCTACTTAGTGTGTTTCCCTATATTTTATTAGATCATAGTGACAACAAAAATAGTTAGCTTGATACCTAGCTAATTGAAAAGGGTAAGTAGCTAGTGAGATAGTTATAAGTCAACTCCAAAACTAGAAAATAGGAGCAATTGGTCAAAGCTATTATAAAGACACAAGCTTTCCAATTTATTTATAGATAATCTAAGTATCATAGGGTCAAAAATTCTCCCTAATTAACAAGGAATGTATCCCTAGAATCTATTATTATTCAGATCACGTACTTTAAGAAAAGAAATATTTGAAAAGAAATTAGAGATGCGTCCCACCAAAGACATACCTATGAGATTCAAGCAAACCACACATTGATGATGAAAAGAGAAAGCTATGCCTCCAATTGCAAAAAAAAGTGATGGATAGACCAATTAAATAAGGAATTGTTGTAGCCTCTAAAAATAAAATTCTTTAAAGAAAAAGAGAGATTCTTCATTAGAATGAAAAGGATGAGAATAAGAAATGTAAGTAGAAATTGGTGGCGTAGAGAGAAATAATGAAAATTGAAGGAGACAATAGTTATTTGCAACATCTTAGAGTGCATCTAGATCGGCCCATATTTGATGGTTATTTGAGGGTGTCTTTTTAGGTGAATATATTACTTAGTTAAAGGAGGAGATACGGTAGAGACAAATTCAAAAATGCATAGTTGCCTCTTTTAATGTTGACTTCATTCCATGCTTGTTTCTTTTTACAAATAATTATCGAGGGACTATTTATTTTGTATGTGATGTTACATTTAATTTTCATCTTAAACTCTATTCCAAGCTTGTATATTCATTCTAGCCATTGGAATAGCTCAGTGTTCTTTCTTTAGCTTGCTATTTCTATTTTACATGGAGAGGTTGCATATATAATAAGCATTTTCTCTCACATTTTCATTATTATCTTGTTATTTAAATTTTACACAAAGAAGGTTGCAATATAATGTATTTTTTTCTTTATATTTTATATTATTTGGGTGTATGAAAAATGAGAAGAGTTACATGAGTGTTTTCAAGTTCAAAACAAAATTCAATTTAAGATGACACTTTAAAGTAGAGAAGATTCAATGACTTAATATTTTGACAGCATGAGAGGACTATGTGGTATAAATATATCTTGTAGGTTGTAGTAAATCTCCAATAATATCATTTTATATCACTTGTATAATTTTGTTTTGATAGAAAAAGAGTAAAGTACATTCAAAATTTGTTTTTTATGATTAGTTGTATATAGAGACACACATACTAGATTCTAAGAAACAACTATAATTGAGAAATTTTCACATCTTTGATATGAATCTATTGCATAGCTTAATAAATTTTACATGAAAAGATACATCTTCCATTGAAGTGTGTGAGGATCATGGTGGGCCAAAAAGTGGTAATATTATGGGTATTTGTAGGGTACGTGGCTGATGACTTTTTTTTACCCAAAATTGATCAAACGAAAAGGGTTTTAGAGAAGATTCTCATATTTCCACCAATATATATTATGCTTAATTTGAATTTAATAAATAGTTATTATTCATTTTCTATTAGAATTACAACCAGTCCTGATCATAGGCTAATTGAAAACATCTATAACTTCTAAACAATATCACATTTTTTTGAATCCTGTATTCATGCTTCCATACTATAGGATTAAAAAGTGAAAAAATTAAATTTCATGTTTTGACCTGCTATGTATACATAATGAAGCTTATATTTTTTAAAAAGTTGTATAAAACTATAATTAACTATTTACTTGGAAAATTACAAAAATATGCATCACATCCGACATGAATCCTACTTTTATATAAAATATTAAAAGTATTATCATTTTATTATGGTTAGGTGGCCGCCAGACACCTACTTCTATTTTTTCCCAAATTTAAGTACTAACGATTGAAATTTAAAATTTTCACTCAAATAGGCTTTATTTATTTTAAATAAACCTAGTAATTTAGAAACCATAATCAATTTTCTACAAATTCTATTTCATATATTTTTAAAATAATATAGATAATTTATTCAAATTTTACGCCGTTGCCTAACAATCGGATTTTTTTGAATTATACCAAGGGTCCGTTTTACTATGGTGGATCCTACATACCCATTGGTTTGGCAAACAAGTTTATGGAAAGAATCAATGAATTTATGTGTTACCAAAATCTTAATAATCCCTCATTTATTTTTGAGTCCAAACAATAAAGTTTTCAATCACATTTGTTATTTTAAAAGATTTTCAAAATTATTTAAAGGAGGAGGTATATGGGGTCAGAACTAAAAACGCTGTACTCATTCCACGGTTTTGCATTTTTGTATAATAAAAGATACATCCCTAACTTTGTAGTATTTAATCTGGGTAAAGTCTTGTTAAAGATATGAATTGACGATCAAAGTGAAACATTGAAAATACGAGTCTCAGTTTTAAGTGTGATTGACACTGTAAAGACATTCAAAATTAGGTTCAAATACAAAACAAAAGAAAGTCGGAAAAGGATGATTTTTTTTACTTTTGTTAATTATATTTTAATGTTGTGAAAGATAATTTAAATATAGTAATATCAATGGATTTGTGTGAAATTATAATATAAAAAATAGTTTTGAAATGTGAACATTTTCACATGAAAATAAGTTATATAATTTTTATATGAAATGAAGTAAGAGTTATAGAACTTCTATACACAAAATGAGTTGTGAAGGTATGGCAATGGTATAACGGAAAATTCACCCGCCATCAATTTATATCGGGACAAAAATTTACCGCTATACAATTATCAGTGGTAGATTCACCGCCAAGTAAAATTACTACTAGCAATCCATCATGGGCGAAAATTAATCAGAGATTCATATTTTTAATAAAATCAAAGTTTTTGAAATATATATTAAAAAAATATTAATGCAGTTAATTTTCCACTGCCCTGAATTGCTGGCGGTGAATTTTACTTGGCATTGAATTTTCCTTTGGTGAATTTGTCTATGAATTGCTGGCAATGAATTTTCCTAGAGCCGGTATAAATATAAGCATATAATTACATTAGTTAGTCAAGTTTACATCATGGATGATGAGGTATGGTTAGTTGTCAACAAATTCACAAAATTCATCTTTTTAAAATGTAACCCTTAATTTATGTTGTATGAAAAAAGATATATGAACGTAAAAAAAGATATTCATAGGGTATTGTGGATTTTCATTCTCTAAATAATTGAAATCAAATCTCAAAAAATGTTTAAACTTTTTACTTTTAAGAGTAATAATCAATAATTAAATATTAAGTTTAATGGTGTTGAATAAGCTATAGAAATGAGTGTTGGAAATGAATAACGTATTAAAAATTGTAACACCTACCTTTTTGTGTGAAAATGATAAATTCTCATGTTTCTTTTGGTGGGTTATAGTACTACTAGTTAATCAAGTTGAACTGATAGATTATGCAATCTTAATCTAATATGAATCTTGTAATCTATGATCTATGTAGCTTTTCATGTGATATGATTATGTAGACATATAAGTAAAACATGAATTATATAAATAAATCCAATTGATGTTTATGCATTTAATTTATTGTATATGTAGTCGCTTAAAGGAATGTGTTGTTCAATATTTCATTAATGTGATATTATAAGCTATATATATCATAAATGTGTAGTAAATGAATTTAAATACATATTAGCTTATATTATGTGGCTAATTCATGCTATTGATAACATAAGTCTTTAGATTTTTTTGCAAATAAGTGTTGTACTCTCTTTCCATGCATTTGGATTTTTATGATTTTGTATGCAATAGATATTAACCAATTATTACATGAAAATTAAAGTGTAAATGACAAGATCAAAGCACTCGAGCACTCTAATTTTCAAATTTGAGACAAAATCATGCATGAGTTCATGCCAAACCATATTCGAGGTACACAAAGTTAATTAATATGTCACTTATGTAGTCATGAGTATTTTCTTTTGAATTACTATGAAATCACAATTTTAATAAGTATGCAAGTGTAAACAAAAGCCAATGGGAAAAATGAGAGAACCCTCAGGACCCTAGTCTTCCTACTCCACTTGGTGGGGTACCATGTCTTATTGTGTTGACATTGAGTAAACAAATTGATTTGCAAGGTCTAATATGGATTTATAATGGTGTTTTTACTTTTGTTGGTGTCCCCTAAAGTGCCACATCATAGGACTAGGGGTTAGCTTTCTTATTGAGGGAAAAAATCATGTTAAATGAGAAATTTAAATATTCTTTTATTATTATTTTAAAGTGACAATTTTTTTAATTTTTGGGGAGGGGGTTTAGTGGAGGAGGAACTAAGAGGGTGGAAAATTTTACATTCACAATGAGAGAAGAGAAATGAGATTTTCTACACAATTCTATAATTTGTTAAGGAGAGGGGAGGTTTTTTCAGGTTGGCTGGTTGCGGAAGAAGGAAGGGAGGTTAGGGTTTATTCATCCCTTCTATGGTTTCTTATTCATCCTTAGAGGTAAGAATTTCTCGATGTTAATTGTTTGTTTTTTGTACTATCCTTGGCATTGTATTTGCAAGGTCAATGGGATTTGGTGTAAATTTTGTGAAAATCTTATAATCCATATATGAGTATGCAAATCTATTCTTACTAGAGAGGGATCCTTTAGTGTTGTTCTATAAATTTTATTTTGTGAAATAGTTGTGGATTGAATTCGTGTGAGGGCGTGAGGATAGACCTGTCCAATTCTATGTTTTGTAAATCCTTTTTAGGGTTCCATAAGGGTTCTCTTGGTTTATCCTTGAGTACCTCATGTCTATGTATTGAAGTCATCTTATTGCATTAAAATTATTCTATCATGTACCTTTAGGTGATTAAAAAGCTACTAGATTGTGAACCATATAAAAATCCTTCAACACAGTCATGGGGATTGTCAACAATATCTTTGTCATATGATATTCCTAGCAATATCATGATTTTTATCTATATAAGTCTTTGCAAGCCTAAAATAATCCTCATTGAGTGCACCATAATCACTTCTAAAGATATGTCCTAACAACATGTGCATACCTACTCTCTTGTCACAAGTGTTTGTTTTGTTTTACAAAGGAAAACGCCATGAAGAATCATAGGAATCTCATAGTCAAGGTCTTTAACATAGTTATAAATGACTACCACCCATTAGTGGTATTACTACCCCTTGCTATGTTCATTCTTGTAAACCACTATGACTATCATAATATCTTCAAAACCAGGACTGTCATAATGAATATGATTGTTAAAGCTTCATTAAATCTTGAAAGGATTTCCCTTGGCATTTGACACTTTAACTCATCATTCTTTATTGCAATTCACAAGATTTTCCCTTCTTGAAATTCAAAAAATAAGGGTTGTGCTTATAATCTCTTCATTTCTTATTGTCCAACCTAGTTCTCTATGAATGTGTATCAAGTGCTTATGTGACTATCATATGAAGTCATGAACATGATTATAAGATGTTTCTCTATGTGATGAATAACCCTTCTTCAATGTTGTTATCCTTTGATCTTGATTTTCCCTTCTTTGTGATGCCTCTATGCATGCAATGTAAAGTTGCAAGGTGGCATAATTTTCATCAGTTCTTCGTGCAACCAAATTGACAACTCAAACACATCTAGGTGGGTGGTTTATGCTAGAAAAGGTCCTATTTCATACCCCACCATGCCAAATCATTCCAGGCTACATTGTACCAAAATTTTCTCCTAAGAGATCTAAATGCAAAAAAGTGAAACTTTAATGAGTTCTTTCTCAGAAATCATGGTACTTACAACCATTTCATCTGAAGGTAGAAGGTCATGTAGGGTCCTTATATAGTAACCTCTGTCAGTTTTTGATATCTCCAATACATTAGATCATGGTGAAAAGTTTTCAGTTGATGAAAAAAGCATTAGATGCATGCAATCTAAAGTTGCAAGGTGGAATAATTTTTGTTTTATTTTTTGTGCAACCTGTGTACAATGATTTTGGATTGTCCAAGGGTTCTCTCTAACACTTCTAGGTTTTTCACCTAGAAGGAGAGGAATTGGGTCCAAAATGCAAATGTCTACACTCAAGATTAATGTAAATGCAATATATATAAATATGATGTACTAATGCAATAAACTGAAAAGGAAATGATTTAATGATGCTAAACCTAAGAAATGCAAAGTGTTGGAAAACACACAATGATATGCAGAAACACCTAAAAAAGAAAGTAAATGATGAAATAACTGAGTAGAACTTGAGAGGTGCACTTGGAATTTGAAATATGATGTGGAAAGGCTCTAGAATCCTTCAGAGTTGACTCGAAATGTTGATTGGGACATTTATGCCAAGCTAGGCGACTTAGTCCAGTTTCGATGAAAATTTGTCAGAACAAGAATCTGCCAAATGGGTATCCAAAAATGTACAAACTACTTTTCAGCCCTAGCAATGGGGCTAATTCGCCATAGATGGCAGCTTAGTCCACCTACAGATTTTAGGAATTTTGGGATAGGATCTTATAGCCTCAGTTTTGGACTTGCCTTTGTGGGAGGTGTTCGATCTTGATTCCACATAAAATAGGATATAAAGAGTCTCCAGACTTTAACTAGGGTTATGTTGACTTAAATAGCTTTGATGGAATTTTTACCACTTTTCAACACCTATCTCTTTTTCAAATCTACCTACAAGACCTGCAAACACACATACAAAGAGAAAGAAAATGGTTATGGGTTAGAGTATAGGGGTTTGCCTTGGTCAGACCTCACTTTTGTAATCAAACCCTATTCAAAATGAAATGAAATAGAAAGAGAATGATAAATAGATAACATGCAATGTTATAAACTTACCAAATCCTTGATGTAGAAGTTTGAAGATATGCAATGAAGTGTTCCAATGGATGAATTGATTATGCTTAAAGTGTTTGAATGCTTGAAAATTATTTAGTTAATTGCTTGAGTGAATGCTTGAATAAATGGGGGTTAAAATGAGAGAAAAAACCCTTATTTATACTTGATTTTCCTAAATTTCCTGAAAATAACACATTACAGGTTGACCTCAAGGGTTAGAGAATAAAATCCTGCCAAAAAATAAAAATAATTTTGGTTCTTGTGCCAAATAAGACTAAGTCGCCCCTATTGGCAACTTAGTCTGACTTAAGCAATTTAAGTGAGTGTCAGGAATTAAAGGGCATTAAATGATGTCTAATGGGAATATCCTCAAAAACACACTTAAGAATGGATGGAAAGTGCATTAAGGGGACATTTATACATGAGAAAGGGTTGAATTAGTGATGAAAAGTCTAGAAAAGCATGAGATTTTGTTACAACTCTTTACAACACTTTAAAATACACTTAAAGGATAAAAAGGAGTTATTTAAGTGAATTATGATGAAAGGGTCCTGAAAAGTTTGAAAGTGTGTTACAACACTTCACAACACCTTTACAAGACATCTAAAAAATATTAATGATTCATGGGTCTGCACCCAATGGGAACAAGCATCACATTACAACATTAAATCTAGGAAAAATCAAGCCAGTCCATAAAGTATATTCTACATAAAATGTCAACTATACATTTTTTAGTGAGACACAAC
>VDFB02064114.1:0-41743 GCA_007258455.2 Sequoia sempervirens
GATCAAGCTAGGGAAG
This sequence comes from Sequoia sempervirens, assembly GCA_007258455.2. Lineage (NCBI taxonomy): Eukaryota > Viridiplantae > Streptophyta > Pinopsida > Cupressales > Cupressaceae > Sequoia > Sequoia sempervirens. The sequence continues at coordinate 17 of VDFB02064114.1, forward strand.
TATCAAATAAGGAGAAGAATTTCTAATCGATAAGTCTACGTCATTATTTAAAGCACAAGCTATAATTGAATAAATTATTAAGAAAAATGAACAAATTATTTTAAATCAACAATTAGTTGAGGAAGAACAAGGTAAAAATTTTACTTAATGATCAAAGGGGGATCAATCAATTTATGAATTACTATCTATTATACTTGTAGTGACAACAAGGATACATAGATATAATATGTAAATCAATTTGTTGGGATTCAGAGTTAAATACTTTTAGTTCAGCTTTGTGAAGCAGGTTTACATACCCATTTATATTGTGTTCATCGGTTCGATGATTCACTCAACTTGTGTGGCTTGGAATGCAATCAAAGTTGTATTCTTGTTTCCATGCTCATTCTTTTTCCTACCTTTTTCCCCAAATCTTCCAAAAAATTGCAACCTGGTGCTCTGATACCTATGTAATGCCCTCCCCAAGATTAAGCTAATAAAATGCTAAAAAGTAACTAAATAAGATATGTAAGTAATAAAATAGAATAATTAATGATAAAATACTAAATTTAAAACTTGTCTAATGTTATGAATTAATAAATATAATGATGAAGTATTATATATATTCCTTTTTAAAATAAAACATTATTGTTCTAACTTTATACTAATTGACAACATCATTTGTATTCATCTAAACGACACACAAACATGAAACATATTATTGATAAGGTTAGCATTAAATATCCACAATAACATAATCTTCGAGAACATCCATATTAGTATTAGGACTACCTAACTTGGTTTCACTCAATTTGTTGTTCCATTTTAAAAGTAGGATATGGTAATGTTTAAATCATAGATTTTATTAAGGTTACTGGATTTTTTTGATTTTTTCATATATTCTACAAATGTTGGATTTCTAAAAACCCTTTAAATTTTATCATCTAACTCTTTGTCTTTTGTTCTGTGTGAACAAAATTGTAAGACTATTTTATGACATATTTTTATTGTGAATAAGGATGTCAATGTTCTCTTAATAAATCATAATTGGTGATTTGAGTCAATTCAATTTTTGGATATGTTTTCTTGAGATTAATAATTGAAAAACCCATTAAATTATATATTTCAATGGCATGTTTGACAGTTTTTATGATTAAATATGTGAAACTACTTTTAAATAGATTATTGTTTGGCATGGGGGCAACGATATTGTAATATCAACAATTGATTAATTAAGTGGGATAAGATGAGTCATTGATATTATTTTCTAAACTTCTTATTGATTATTTATATAGCATAAATACCCTATAATATACATTAGAGAATTACTCAAATACAATTAAACATAGTTGGGAAATGTATGTATTAAACATTTACATAACAACTTCCTATGCACAAAATATCTCAACAAAACTTGGCCTTTTCTAAGTTAATCTTATCCTTTGAATTCTTTAATACTCCAAGATAAAATCAACTAACCTTTATCCTCCCTATTCCATTTTAACAAGTAGAGTAAAACACCTTCAACCATAATTGAACTCTAAATGATAAAACATTCATAGGTTCTTAATAACTTTGTAAACCCTCGACCAATATGCTTCTCCCTTAAAATCTACAGGTTGAAAGTCTCAAGATAATCTTTCTCCTTCAACACATGTACCTGAAATACAAATATCCACAAGGAAGAAAAAATAGTATTGGCCAATGGGCTCTCCACCTAACCATAGGATTGAGATTCAATCCACCTGAGCTAGGGTCACAAAGCACTTCCATAAAATACTTTCCACATAGGATCCACAACCAAAGTGTAACATATTACATCCACATTACTAAAAATTTTCACATTAAAGCCACTAATCACAAGGATTCCTAGACAAGTTTACACTTTATATTCTTTGCACATCATAACATCTTGCATTCATATTTCTTTATTTTAACACACAAAAAGGGTATAAATGAAATTAAAATAAGCAAGGTGGAAGAATCAATCAATCCAAACCCCAACACACTACTTGCAGGCACACAAGAGATTCAACATCAACTTTCACATAAATTTTTTATAAGTAAGACTAATATGACAACAAACTCATTTACAAATCAACAAAGATAGATAACTAAAATGTTAGACCTCATCAAGAATTTTTTTTATCCAACTTGTGGAAAAATCTCTCCAAGCACTCTCTTTCATTGCTCCTTCCTCTTCATAAACATGGCAAGAACTAAAAAATGAAGAATGAATACTAAACATGAACTCAAGAACAATAAAAAAATCAAAAGAGGGAAAACCCCCTCCTCCAAACAAATAGAGAGAATAAATGGAAGGGGAAAAGGCAACCACATTTTGAACTTCCCAACCACCCTTTCAACTCTAATTTTTGTCACTTTTCATAAGTGAGTAATTAGAGTGGGTTTTAGACTTTATTAAAGGTATTTTATGGAATAAAAATATCCCTACCCAAAAACCTATCACCTAGGAAACTTTTAAACAAATAAGACCACATAAAGACTTCATAAAACATAAAATAAGTGACCATATTAATAAAGCGACTCAAGGGACTAATAAAACAACTCTCTCACACACACAACCCATACCACACAAAACAAGGTTAAATCATATGCCAATGAAAATAATAATATTTCACAAGGATACAATGAAGGAAGTAGCTATGTGACTCCCTTTCAACATTGACCAATTTTTTAACCTATTTACTCAACCAAGAAAGTGTGTCAATATTACTCATGATTAATAATAATTAAAAAAAATGACATGGATTAAGAATTCCAAAAATAATAATCAACTAGAAAATTAGATTCACTAATCTACACAGTAACACCCCTTACCCGTATGATACATGTTATAGAGTGAAGGAACAATTGAGTGAATACTATTTGTTATCAAAATATCACCATTGATGTCAGTAGAATATTTAACTTATAATGCATACCACTATAAGTAACATTGAATATCAATAATTGTCCTCATAAGCAAACCCACTCACATGTATGATATGTAATCACCTAACATAATGTAATCCATTTAAAATACATAATAATATTACCAATAACTAAGCATCTTGATTGTTGCATATTTACATAGATAAAGAATTTAACTATTATGACTATCACAAGAATTCACAACAACCATTAGATAGGATTAATCAAGAATATGAACATCTTCATGGTGTAGCAATAACCATCACTCATGTTTACTATCCAACATAAAAGAACATAGAATATAGCATATAAACCATCAAAAACTAATAGGATCAATAAGGCCACAAGGGATAGGATCTTATAGAATTTGATAGAACATTTCTTGAGTGCTTGTGTGAAAAGAGCATGAGACGGTTGCATCTGTCTCACCAGTTCTAGTAATAGCATTTTTTCCATTGCATACTTGGTAGCATGAAGGGGTATCCTTTGAGTCCTTCCACTCTGATATAGGTGAAAGTAGAAAATTGAATATACCAGCCCCCAACCAACTGGATAACACTCTATGCTTCCAGGGACAATCTTTTTGCTTTGTCGCCTTCCATTAATCTTACTAGCCTTATAGAAAATACATCATTTACCCTTTGGTAATGCTCCCAGTATTGGTGAATAGTAATCTGGGGCATATGAGCATAAATCAAATTATTCCCTGGTTCTCTACCCAGGGAACCAACTCTATTCAATCCTTGTATATTTTCCCTCAAGGCACAAGAGTAAACAACATATGAAGACATGGCAAACCATTGGGTATCCTAGAACGTTATTATCTATTCATGCAACTTGTCATTGATGAAATTCCCTTGGTGAATTTGTACAATGCTTTCCATTATTTTAACTATAAGCTCGAACATCTAGGGTTCAAATTTGCTAGCATCCTTGAGTCCAACTATCCTGCTTAATAGGGTTATTATTTCCTAAACAACCTGAATAAATATCGACCTCGAGATTTGTCTCATTTGCTTCGTATTATTTTCCCAACACCATGTCACATTTATAAGCTTCCTATTTTGTTCTTCTGCATTTAGGTACAGTGTGGCCAACACTTGCATATTCAATGGATTCATATGTTTGAATGTGGGGAGCCCAAATGTGTATACAGTGTCTTTTGTTGAGAGGTCTAGATAGACTCTTCCTTCTTTATCAATGACCCTCTTGTTTGGGTCATACCAGTTCATACAATCCAATACCAGTTTGGGAACTTCCATTGCTAGTGGAAACCTTCTTGCCAAATGCAATCCACTTGCAACGATGTTCTTAGCGCACTGGGAGGCACCCTCTTGTCAAATCTACATAGCGAATTCATTATCAATGAACCTTCCTAGATGGGTGTCTATAACTGTCCCACCAATTGATACAACCTATGAAACAGGGGACTCAAATTCCTCATCTATCTTCTTCTTCCTAGAAGTGCTCATATTTCTTTGGGTTTCCTGCATTATTAGCAAATATGTGCCTTGTGTGCGAGTTAAGGTTAAATTTAGCCTTCAATTTTCAATAATTCATAACATTTATTTACTCGTGACATTTACAGTTTGTAATTAGGTTAAATTTCTTTAAAATAGTCAACATTTTAGTGACCTAACCAATGGTATTGCCATTTAACTTGAGCCATGCATGCATGCCAAAATTAACAAAAATTTAGTTACTAGAAACATACCTAGTGGGCTTGACCTTGAGGGAAATTTTGTGGTTAAACGCACTTGAGTTGGAGCAAGACTGGGATGGGTGACCTCCTGGAAAGGCCCAGTGCTTCACCTCTGTGAGCATCACCTAGATGCAATGAGTGCTAAGTGGACCATTCACTATCATGAGATATGGGTTCTTGTGAACCACTACTCATGAAACATGGGTCAATGAGTTTGACTCTAAAACTACACGGTTGAATCCTGATAGAAATATCACAACGTACCTAGTTTCATTGATGATATGGTTGTCTAAATGCAACTCAAACTCTTGGTAGCTGTGTTCTTTGGCTTTCCAAGACTTACCTTTGTTTGCACTCCATAATCTTGGTTTTAATTCTTTGATGTCCTTACAGGTGAGTAATCTAGTGCAAGGTAGAGTGTTATGAAAGCAACTGCATGCTCGAGGTGGTGCCAAGTACGTGTGCTATTTTCCACCTTCATTAATTTATTTTTCTATGCATTAATTATCTTGAATAAAGGTTCAATCATGGAAAATTAGGGTTCGAATCATGAACTCTTTGGTTCTTGTGCAAGGGTCCACCATTTGAGAAGAAAGCGACACAGATGATTGATGTGGCACACCTACGTGTCACGATGATTCTTACGAGGAAAAAGGCCTTAGAGGCAATGACACCTTTGGATACTTAACAATTGACAATTAATCAAGATTTGAATCATTCAACTCTGGACTTTGAAGAACTACCGAGAGTTGGGACTTTTTCCTACCAGGTTCATGAGAACCAGGCACAAAGGGAAACCTGGGATCGGGTGCAAGCGAGACCAAATTGGTTTGATATGAAATTTGCAAAAAACTTTTGATCTCTAGTTTTAAAGAAAATAAAAAGCCACCACCAAGCTAACTAGCAAAGAAGGGGCAACACATGCACCGGGACAATTTTATTTTAGTGATGACTTACCGGGCGTGGCCCTATCGGTCGGACAAAAAGCGAAACTTATCGAAGATACAACATCCTTAAAGCAACAATATCTATACCTTGGACCCGAGGGTCTGGTGAATTGCTGAGGTTGGGGAAAAGATTTTACAAACATTCCAAGTCCAACAAAGCAAGAACTTAAGTGGGGGTAGGGCAAGTTGGATCAAGAACTCACCATTTTACCGTTCCTTCGAAAGCAGCACACCAAAGCAAGGAAAATCAAAGGAAGGGAAAATCAACAGAAAAATAAGGGGTCCACATTTTGCTGAAGAGAAAAATAGGGTATGTTGCGAGACTACACAATAGATATAATTCTAATGTAACAATTTGAAACATTCTGTCAGATTTCAATATACTCTTTTTTGGAAAATCTTTAGGGCACTTCTTGAAGAAGGATGTAAACAACCTCTCTATGCTTGTATAAGCCTTAGTGGTTTGTTTCTTCTTTCAACTATGAAGGGACTATTATTATCATTTTATCAGAAAGGAGAACCTGTTAGGGTTTTGAAAAAGAGCTCAAGAGCCTTTAAATGTTCTCTTAAACCAAGGGCAGTTTTTGCAATTAGGATAAAATCATCCACATATAAAAGTAACTTCACCACATAACCAACAAATTGAATACCCTCCCCAATAGTTTTGTTTAACCATTCTTCAAGTTTATCAATATATAGACCAAACAAAGTGGGGGATAAGGGGCACCCCTATTTGACTCCAATGCCACTACTAAAACACTCAGACATACCATCTTTGGCTCTGATTTTAGCTCTAACTTGCTCATACAGTTTATGTACTGTTGCTTTAAGTTCATTAGGAATCCCAAGTTCCTCCATTCTATTCCAAAGTTTGTCCCTAGGCACAGTGTTAATGACTTTTTTGAAATCCACGAAACAACAAAAAACTTCTCCCCCTTAAGTGTCCCAAACTTTTTCAATGAAGTGCCTAAGCGTGATGTAATGATCTATGGTAGAGTGCCTTGGCCTGAAACCGGCTTGCCCTTTTTCTCTTTTACCTTCTCTTTCAGCCCAACTATTGATTTTCCACCCTAACATGCTCCCAGAATGTTTTCCAAGAAGAGGATTGACCATGATAGTACGATAGTTAGAGGGATTATTGATATCCCCATTTTTGTGTAAATGAATGACCACACTAGTTGTCCATTCTACCAGAAAGCCACTTTGAGTGATCTCATTAAAAAGAAACTTGATGTGAGGCATAAGGAGCTCAATTCTCCACTTTAAGAATTTAGCTTGCAGCCCGTCAATGTGTTGAGTTTTACTACTTGCGAGATTTTTTATACCGTACTCGATAACTTCCTCTGAAAAAATCTCACTTAGAACACTTATAGGATGCTTTCTTTTCTCTAACGGTCGTTCATAAAGGAGCTTCGCATAATCTAACCAATGCCCATTTGTGATATTACTTTCTATTTTCTTTTTATTTTGCTGCAACTCTCTCCAAAAGCCTTTGGGGTTGTGCTTACCCAAAGAAATTAGCTCCTTCCTTCTTGAATTCACATAAATTTCCTTTTTAGATTTTACGAACTTCTCGTATCTAACCTTGTTTTATTTCTAAAAATAAAATTCCGAAATTGTACATCTGTGTCTATCCTAAGGAGAATTGAAATGACCGACAACTCGACTTAATTCCTGCAGCCATTAATCACGATTTCGTTGATGGCAATAGATGAACGTCAAATTTAAGACTAAAACTTTCCGCAGGTTCTGTGTAATGATAACCGCACATGCGAAGCTAGCCTAATAAAAATCTGCAGCTCATCCGGATCGTACCTCTTTTCTACACAATAATATATACCTAAATCGGCATAATTAGGTTTTATACGATCGGTCCATTTTAATTTGGTGGGCACAACGTCTTAGGCCATGTTTGAAAAAGCCGAGGCAACAACCATCGTCGATGATAGTAAGCACGAGACTTACATGCCAAGCTGCAATCACTTTCAAGAGGACAGACTGTGCCAAAATGTATAGACTGTGAGCATCACCTATTTAGTTAGGTTTTTAGAAGTACGAAATCCACATGTTTATATGTACCTATATGCCCATTTACATGTTGATTTGAGTTGTGGGGAGCCGTTGTTTATGCGAAGACTATTGCACTCTGCATCTGCCGTATCTACGAATAGAATAGAATAGAATGGTGAGGGGAAAGGTGCATCTGCAAAAGATACAAGACCCTGCAAATCGTCGGGTTACGTTCTCCAAACGCAAGTCGGGACTACTGAAAAAGGCCACAGAGCTCTCTGTGCTCTGCGAATCTGAAATTGGCCTCATCATTTTCTCGCCGACGGAGAAGCTGTACGAGTTTGCCAGCCCCAGGTAAGGAATCTTCATCTTCCCTCTTTATTGTAGTCTTCAAGCAATGGAAAATTACTTACTATTTATATCCAAAGTTAAAGAATTTTTGAGATATAAAATTTCTTACAAGCAAATAGATAGGTACAGCATATGCCGAAAAAAACATAGTGCAGAGAACAAGAAGACAATTATTTATAATATGCGACGAGTTCTGCAGCATTTGAAGGAACGGACATTCCTTACTCCTCCTTAACCCTTAAATTTTTCTCTCGCTTAGTATTAATGAGTAGAATGACGAAACGAAGAAAATCGGTGCGTTTGAGAAGCCATACTTTACTAATCTCTGTGCAGCGTGGAGGGCACGGTATTCACGGAGTGCAAGTTGCTGTTAGATCGAGTGATCACCGTAGGCAAGTTTGTACTGCCATTCATAAGGCTTGCAATACTTACCTCTCGCATTCATCTTTAAAACGTGCACTGTCATCATTGCTTTAATGCACAGAGGGGTTTTGTTCGGCGGTGTTGTACAAAAGCTGCCACTACTTCATATGTGCTCACAATTAGAAGACTTTAAAGAAGTTTCGAAGTAACATAGGTTCTTAGGACGACCTCTATTTTGAGAGAAAGCTAAAATATTTTTAACTTCAAACACTAGTGAGCTGGAGGACATTATCGGTCGATTGATTGATGAAAGTTTTTAAAACATGTTTGTTAGACGCAGGATCACAGAAAGGAAATCTTTGTCACATTTGATATGAATACATTAAAAAAATATTCTATGTTGAATAACCTTTTATAAAGATTATAATGGCTTTGTAAATTCTACTTTTTTATAACCAGCTTTCTTAACTGTATAGAACTGTGTGTTCACTTGGGTAATTATTCAAACTATTTATTAATTTGTAAAGTCTTTCTTTTTACATCCATCTTGGTAACTACTAGAATTATCTATCTTCCAACTTACAAACCTAATTAATAAAATTTTATTAACAAAAAAATATCCAAGTAAATTTTAGATTATATTGTCTAACAATTACCCTTGATCTAAAAGGGAATCAATCATTAACAACCTTGGTGACCAACAAATAATTGTGGATGTCTTCTTAGCAATTAACTACTCAACAATATTAAACTATTAACATATTAGTAACATTTACATAATACTTTATAATAACACAAAAAATATTTTTGATCACAAACACTAACAACCTTCCTTGTTCTAAAGAGTTATGAATAAATAATTTGGTGTATTTGTGAACCTAATTCATCTTGCTACAAGTTATAAGCGTGATCCTCTATCTCCTAGGATTGATCAACTAATGACAAAACCTTTATGTTTTCTCTTGATGCTTGATCCTTCTCTTAACATTCTTCTGTGAGAGAAACCTACTAGTCTTAGACATCTAGTGCCTTATACCACTAGCTCCCATAGTTTGAAGATACATTACTTCTTCTTAACCCTACTTGACATGATCATGCTAAAATTCATATATTTGTATGACTCACTATTTGTACCACCTGTAGTATGAGAAATATATAATGACCATTATCTTGGTAAATCCTTGTACCTACAACCCTCTGATGTATCTTCAACTAATAACCAATTAACTAACCATACACACACATCAACTAACCATAATTTTCCTCTACTTCTCTAACATAGGTAACATCCATTACAATTAGAAAACCACTTGTTGATTTATCATGGAAACTCACTATCTCCCTTTCTATTTTTACATTGAAGATAGTTCAATCAGTACATATGTCACAGTTTATACAAAAAGGGATAAACCTGTATGATGCATCTATGCGTCATTTTCTTTATCTACATCTATTGTCATAGTTACTATAAGCTAGTATTATAAGTTGTCTATATCAAAACTTTGTCACAACTACTATTTACACTTTAAGATACATATTTTCAAGGTAGTATATGCATGATAGGCTATCCTCCATGGGGACACATCCCCTGCCTCTTTTGGATTGTACCAGTACCGGGGACGAAACGGGGATGCGGGGACGGCCAGGAAACATCCCCTAGTCGTCCCTTTTTTCACATAAAGTTTCTGAAACTTCCAGGGGATGGTTCTTGCATATTCAGGGGACTTAGGAGATGACTAGCAGTACTTGGTATGGCCAGGATGTTCCCTAATTGTCCTGGGGAGTCCTAGCCATCCCTTATGGCCTAGCAACTTTATTTTTTTGTAAAAAAATACATTTTTAAATTAAAAAAAAGGGGATGGATGGGCCCACAAGAATCCCCCACCCCTTTAAACAAAACCCAAACCTACTTGACTTATCAAAACAACTAAAAGAAAAAAACATTCTCATTTTGACATTTGCAAACTTGAGGTGAAGAGCAGCAAGTGAAAGAGGAGAGAACACCAGTTGAAAGGGGAGACTAGGACATCGAATCTACTTCATTAGAGGTAAGTTCTTTATTTTACATTTGTTTTCCATTTTTTAAGTATTTTTCAAGTTTTTTTATCGCGTAGGAAGGGCATTGTGAGTTTATTTTTTCCTTTATTTTAACTTGCAACTCTCTTTTCAATTCTTAACCAAAAAAAATCATGAGCAGTAGTGAGATTACTAGTAATGATAGTGAGGAGGTTGAGGTTCAAATGCATAAAAGAAGTAGACATAGAAGTAGAACTCATAGAAGTATGGCAGCCATTGAGGGCTCTTTAGGCAGTGGGAGTGTAGCAGGGCCAATAACTTATGCATTTGAAAAGCATATGAATTTTGTTAATTTGTTTGTCGATTCTCATGTGAAATCTAAATTCAAGTCTAATGATATGTATTAAGCTTATACAATGTCTAGAATGAATGCTTTATCAATGTTATGCTATGAACATTTGAAATTTCTCTATATTTTTAAAAAATTCCCTATTTTTTTTATTAGCTGTCCCCTGCCATCCCCTAAAAAATGACCCAAAAGTACCCCCATATCGAAAACTCGTCTTGCTGTACCCGACACTCCCCATCCCTGAAACCCTGTGGAGCATAGATGACAGGTATTTTATCAAAAAAATTACTTCCACTGAAGTTGTCTATATCTACCCAACCTATTGTAGGTGTAAGATCAGCCAAGCCATCATTTGATCTAACCTCCTCCACAACAAATTCAGGTCCTTCATTGACATGGTATCGTGGAATGCTCTTTTTCTTCTTAGTTTCTTATGGCATCTCTTTGTTATAGTTTTCCAAAAGTTCTTACATACCCTTTAAGAGTGGCATGGTCTCCTTTTTTTGAAAGCCCAGGTGTGCCCATACCTTATTTTAGTTGTATTGATCCTAACAGTTCCATCTCCAAGTAGTTTCAAGAATTTGTGCTTTGAAATCTCCAATGTGATTGTCACCTGCATAGTAAAATTGTTAAATGTGATTTTTTTATAAAACTCAGTAACCAATCTCCTTGCCTCTGAAACTTTTTCTCATTTCTCTTTATCCATATTTGCTAAAGAATCTCATTAGTAAGAATTAGCCAAAATGAATTAATTTCTTTTTCTAATCTATTTAGATTTCCTAATAGAATTTTAGTCCAAATAATGTTACCTTTTCATCCCTTAAGATAAAAGAAAAATAAGTTTTAAATTTGTCTTGCATAAGAGCAATCAAAAATATGTGTTAAATAGTTTCAAGTTGTCTACAAATGTTGCACATATCAACATCATCATGATTAGCTTTGTACAGTAATTTTTGATGTATTAAAAGCCACTTAAAATATGCCTTCTTTGGATCTATGATAACTATTCCAATTTTTAATAAAAAATATTTTTCCATTGTTTCTCAGACATATTGAGGTTCCATATCCTGTTAAAATACTCATGCATACAATTTTTATTGCTTAAAGTTTTGTAAAAAAATTTGGCACTTAATTTTTGGATTTTTGTACCATCTAACCACTTGAACTTCTTAAAATAGTCATTTTCTTGATTACTATCTTTGGGCAGTCTAAGAATTGAACAAGCTTCTCTGAGCATAATATAAGTTCTCCAGTTTGTGGGAGGATATTAAATTCATTTCTCAAGGAGGCCCAAGTTTTAATTTGGCCGTCACACTGAATATCTTTGAAGTTCTTGATACCATTAGCAGCCCAACCCTTGGCAGAGGATCCTTGTATTAATGTTAGTGGTTTTTCTTTATGCTTTAGGTTTCACCAGATGGACCTATTTTCAAGAATCTTATTATTTTCACCAATGAAGCCATTATTGGAAATAAACTCACTAATCTCTTCCTATGCTTTCCAAATGATTTTGAATACATTAGATCCTGCAGGAATTACTAGAAATGAGCACACTATTAGGTCACTAAAAGGGAGTATCTTCCTAGATTTGGCTTGTTTGGGAACAACAAGCTAGATGTTGTTCCTTATCAAGACTTTCTATGGCTCATTTCCTTCCATGGCTTTCACAATCCATTTGATAGTATGGGCCACACCATTTAGCTTGAGGTCCTTTAATCCTCCACCCCCTCTACTCTTATCCATGCAACACCATTCCCATTTTATTGAGTGATTCTTTTTCTCACCTTTTCCATTAGACCACAAAAAGTTTCTAATGCTTTTTTGGATTTCATTCACTTGATAACTACTAAATAGCCAAATCGAGCAGTAGTATAAGCTATAAGAGGATATGATCTTCTAGAAAACCTATACTCTTCCAACCAATGAGAGAAACTCTTTGTTCCATTTTTCCAGTTTGTTTTAATCTTTCCCTTAATCCACATCCACATTTCCTTTAGACATGGGTTAATAGAAAATGGTATCCCAAGGTACCTTGCTTAGTGCCCCCCCCAACATGAATTCATATTTGTCCAAGTAGTTTGGGGGGGGGGGTATCTTGCCAACCTATTATAACATATTTAGTATTTAAGAGCTTTTCTCTTGAGGCATCACAAAGCTTTTTAAGTTTCATCATTAGAGAGTCCATATTATCCTCGTTAAGTTCCAAGAATAAGGTTGTACCATCAAAAAATTATAAGTTTAGTAAGTCTTCCTTTTTCGGGAGGTAGATGCCCCTGATTTTAGGAGAAGTAGAGGATTCTCTTAAGAGATATAAGATTGCATCAAATACAATGACAAACAAAGTTGGGGCAAGGGGGCATCCTTGTATTATTAACCTTTCAAGTTTGACAACTTTGGTTAAATATCCATTTATTTTAATTTGGGCTATAGCATCCTTCATAAGAGTTTTGACCACATGCAATAACTATAAGGAAAGCCAAAAGCCTCCAGTGTCATGAGTAGGAAGTCCCATCTACTCTATCATAGGCTTTTTCAAAGTCAAGGAGGAACATTAGCACATTCTAGTTGGATTGCTTTTCCCAATTCATGGCTTCCCAACTGGTCAACAAGTTCTCTAGAACATATCTTCCCTTTATAAAGCCTATTTGAGTATTGCTATTGAATTTAGATAAGATATCTTCTAGCCTAGTGGCTATGACCTTTGTAAAACATTTTGTAAGATACATTCAAGAGGGTTATGGGCCTCCAATTTTTTATTAGAGTCTTATCTCCATCTTTGGGGATCAGCTTAATTATTCCCTTATTAATATTATTGCCTAGTGTACCCTTCGGTATAGCTTCTTTATAAAGAAAATATAAGTCCTCACTGATCCATTCAATATTATGCTTGTAGAATTCCACTGGGAATCCATCAGCCTCGAGAGAATTATCATTGTTTAAACTATTGATAGCTCTTTTTATCTATTCCTAAGAGATTTCTTTGTCAAGAATGTTGATTTGATCCTGTGTTAGTTTTTTTTGGATTAGTTGCTTGCACAAATTTCTTTCAGATCAATTGGTCAGGCTCTTTCCCTCAGAGGTAAAGAGGTTTTTACAAAATTTTAGGAATACTTGATTTCCTCTTGATCTTGTATGTTCTTGTTGTCTTCCCAAATCCTTTCTATGTTCTCCTTTACTTACTTATTTTTTAACATCCTAGAGAAAAATTTAGAGCCTTTGTCCCCATTCTTTAGCCAGTTTAATTTAGATCTTACTCTCAATCCTTTCCTTCTCCTGGATTGTAGCCTTCGTAATGAGTCTTTTATTAAGGTCATTTCTTCATTTAAGACCATGTTGGAGGGATCATTTTGAATAAATTTACTTTCGCGATTAGAAACATCTTATTTAGATTATCCTTTGCTTTCCTATTATCCATAGCTCTTTTTTCTCTATAGTTGGAAAAAATATTTTCCATCAACTCACATTTTTTTCCACCTTTTAGATGTTGGTCTACCTTTTAGCATCCACCTATTAATTTCTCTCAAAATAAACACTGCATCATTGCAATCCTTATCTTTGAGGAGGATGGCGTTGAGCTTAAAAGTGATTTATCTTTTACGATCTTTGTTATCCATAGAGTTCAACAAGATTTTCACAAGGATAGGATTGTGATAAAAAAAGTGTATAAGAATAGACTTTAAGAGAGCTCCCTTCTCATCTTTGCCAAAACTGAAAAAGTCTTTGTTTGCATAAAATTTGTCTAGTCTACAATAAATTATATACTTCTCTTTTTGGTAGTTACACTAGGTATACAAAATTTCCTTGTTGTCTTTCTTGTTACAACTTAAGGGGTTGAAGAGATTAAGTCTACTCTTCATTTTTTACCATAAATAGAGTTCATTTCCTTTCCAATCCAATTTCATTACCCCATTTTTATCTTCTTGATGCTCAATCATATTGAAATCCCCACCAATTATCCATGGTATGTTAGGTAGATTGTAGATCCATTGCCACAATTCAATTGTGCACCTGTATTCATTGGGGGCATATACCCAACATAGTTCAAATTTATTGCCATCCTTTTCAAAGGTCACCCAAACAGCCCTCTAATAGGGTGAAGACCCACTTTCCTTCACATATTGAGCCCAAACATTGGAAATCAAATTGATAGAGCCTCCTTTCCCTTTTTCATGGTTTGTTACAAATTATACAAAGTCCTTCCAAATGAACCTAAGATTGGTTTCAAGGGTAAAATTAATGGCTTTTACCTCTTGGAGTAACACATCATCTTTTTTCTTCACAAGGTTTAAAAATATTTGGATAATGTATTTCTTTTCAGGGGATTCTAGTCCCCTGACATTCCATAAAACATAGTTTATTCCCATAATCAGTTACTATTTGTTAGGGTCCATGGAATTCCTAAAGCTATCAAAGCATTTAGGAAGTCTACTTTCCCTCTATTCTCTTAATAAACTGATAAGGGGACTCTTTAGTTAAGTTCTTCCTTTTCAATATAGAAGTGGCTATATTCCCATCCCCAATAGGGATTACTTTATCCTTTGGATTAATGTTTGAACTGGGGTGAGAGCTTGAAGGAGGGAGGTGTGTCATTTTAACTCCCTCAAGGAAGTTTTCTTTTCCAGTAAGTTTTGCAGGGGATTCCAAGTTCCCCCTTTGTTTTCCATAATTTGAAAGAGTTCTATATTACCTTTTTTCAAATTACTGTCTAATGATTCTTTACACATTCTTATTTGAATTCACATTAGAGTCAACCTTTTGTCCATCATATTGAGTTTCCTCAGGGAGAGAATTTGAGGAAATTTCCTTATTTGAATCCACAACACTAGGAGCATGTATATAGCTAACCTTATAGTCAAATTCTGATTCAGAGCTATTGCTTGGATTTTCTCCATCCTTTGGATTGAGGCTCATTGCCTCCTGCTTTATCTTCATTCACAGAGTGGGAATCTACCCTAGATTTAGGGATCTGCAAGTTCCTAGGGTTATGTTTCAATTTTCAAGTTCCTTAACTATACTCCTATCCATGGTGTCAAGTTCATTATCTAAACAAGAATCATCAATATTCAAGCTTAAATTTTTTGAGCATGAGATTTCAGCATGTTTGGGACTCTCCTTTTTGTTTACATCCAAGGCCTTCTTTTCCAATTTAATCAATCTAAGATTGTTATTTTCAACATTTTTTATGAATTTTATTCAAAAAAATTTGTTGTGCATTCAATTTTTCAAGCTTTGGACTATCGGGGGAGCAATCTACAAGGGTCTCAACTGTGATAGGGTTAGGTAAGTATTTGGGTAGATCACAAGCCATCATTCTGGGATCCTTAGAAGTCACACATTCTTCAAAGGAGTAGGTGTTTATAAGATTGGAAGAGTCTGTTTCACTAGCAGGAATAAGATATCGAGAGGGTTCTCTATAGCATCACTATAAGGAAATACACTAGGATTGCATAGTCTCATAGCATTGGGGTCAATAGATTTGACATTCTATGCCAATGGATAGAATCACCTTGTAAAGGTGAGAGCTCATCGGCATTTGAGGCACCATTTGTACCAGACCTCGGATAATCAACATTTGTCTCCCTATCCCCATTCAACTATGATTCAATATCTTTAACTATCCCATGGTATTTTTAGATGAAGTAGGGTTGGTTCTCCCCTTATTTGTCAGAGCATAATTAGGGTTCTGGTTTTTCCTCCTATTGTTATTTTTATTTAGAATAATAGGGAAATTTCTTCTGATATGTCCTCTTCTGCAGAGGTAACATGCATTAATACCTCCCAAAAAATCAACATCAAATGAGAGGATAGACTCTTGTAAGGAGATTTCAATATTTTATTTAATTTCTACACCTAGAAGCAGGGAAATCAAAACCCTAACATCCATATGAGGGAGAGTCACCTTAAAGTCTTCAACTCCTATAACCTTCCCAATGGATGAAAGAAGTTGAGGAATAATAGCCTATACTAGGGGGGAACATTGTAAACTATTATCCATCTAGGACCAAAAAGAGCCAAAACTTCTTCATAGATAGCTTCAGATGACCATTTATTGGCCTTCAAAGTAGATTTCCCAATGTTCTAGAACTACTTTGTAGTTACCATTTCTTGCACCTTAGGGAATTGAAAAAATATAATGAAAATCACTTTTTCAACTATTTTGCAAAAGGTAATCTGAATGCCAAATTTATTTCCCCAAATATTTGAAATCCATTTGTCTAAAAATTTTCTAACTAGGAATTTGTTATAATCCACAGTTGCTAGGAAGATGGCTAGACTATTTAATCTATTTTTTTATTATTTAAAGCTAGAATCATATCTAGATTAGGCAAAATAGAAAGGATTTTAGGGTTAATAGGAGTGCTTACCTTGTCCCCTTCCATCTTGTTCATTATTTCCTTCCACACTGGTATCATTTGGAATAAAAGTTGTAGAACAAGGCACCACCTCGACTGTTCCACAACCACATCATGAAAAGACTTAAAGCCCATGGTGCTATGAGAGACCCCATCAAGAGGTTTAGACAAGGGTTCAATATCCATTACACACCATAAATGATAAAGTACTATACCATAAATTACAACCTAAGTGCTGAAGCGCTAGCCATTACTAATAAATGCAAAGAAAAAGAAATGGAGAAATAATAAACAACCAAAGTAATCAACCAAGAAATATAAATGACAAAAAGATATGATAGAGAGACTACTTACACCAACACAATGCAAACCTTTGTGGAGGAGGATAAACTCCTCCTTCACTGCAGTCTTAGGGCTTGCCACATAATCTTCTCTCGGGCTTTGGACCCCTTGAGGGACAAACCACCAACTTGCTCCTAGGGTTTCACGCCATGCTCATCGCCACCACCAACCTCTCTTTTCAATCAAAGCTTATGTGTTTTAATTATATGTGGATGGAAATATCCACCTTCTCCCTATCAAATAAGAGGTAGGAAAAATAATCCCACGAAACTATTACCCCTCATCAATGCTCACAAAAGGGAAAATGCAAATTGAACACAACACACCAATCTAAAATACTCACATCCAAATAAAAAATTAAAGCCATCTAATCCTACAATTTTTTTTCTCTCAAGTACTATACCCTATCTTTGAGCAAGAAGCCAATAGAGATAGGAATGAAATTTCATCCCACTAATAGATTCCCCAACCTCCTCTTTAACCTTCTAGGCTCTAACAACAAGATGTATCATAAGTATCTCATAAACACGGTCCATCAATGAAAATTAAAATAGAAATGTCATTGTAGTTGGTAAAAATAAAGAATACCCTAGCAAATTTTCATACATATTATGTTAGGGCTTCAATAATAAAAATCCACTTGAGACACATTGAATGTATTTAAAAAAGAAAATAATTAGTGCACCAAGTTCACATAGGCTTAGTATAATCAGATCAAACTTATATAAAGCAAGTTATTAGAAACCTTTGAATAATGCACAACCCTACTTAAAAGAAACATAAAATATCTTTGAAATTCATCCATTATAATTTAGATTAATGTATAGATATCTATTATTAGGGGATTCAATGTTAGAGTTGGTGTGGCAAGAGTTTGGAGGTTGAGATATATAAATGCTTTTAAATTAATTTTCTATAGGATATATTTTTCATGGCTCATCTAGGCTTTTTACATTTAGGATTTAATATATGGGATTGCATTCAAAACTAGTTTTGAGTAAAATGCAAGTGTGGGAGGTCACCTTAGTTTATATGGTAAAAATAGTAATAAAATATAAAAATATAAGCAAAAATATCTAGGTATAAGATATCTAGTAAAAATAGGGAGGTATTCCAAATATACTAGTATACATAGAGTAGGTATCAAAAACATAAATTATAGGAGTAGAGAAGAAATTAGGAGTATTTATTAATACCTTATAAATAAAAACTCTATAACATTGCATTGTTACCTAAATCCCTTGAGGAAAACTCCAAGAGCATTCTTACATACTAGTGTGAAGTAAGTGTCCCACAAAATTTTAAAGTTTTATTGAGTTTTAGAGAGTTTGTGAGTTGACTTGCCTATATATACCCTTTAGATGTTTAGGGTTAATCGAATTATCTCACAGATGAGACAAACTTCTAAATTTGGGGATAATGTCGGTAGGGTTCATCAATGTTAGTACTGAAATTGGTACCCTTTTGAAACTTTTCCTTTAAAATCAAATTTATTATCAATATACTTGTCAAGATAATCAATGTTAGTCATGCAATTATTTTTTCTTCAGTTATCATTCCATGGTATAGATTTTCTACTAACCATATTCATAGATCATTCACATATGAGAAATGAAAAAAACATGATAAGTTATACTTTTGACGGTTAAAGGCTCTAGGTGAAATAGAAAATGATTCATCAATGAAGAATTGAAGGCAAGGAAAATGGGATGAGATAATTTTTTAAAATCTTTTTGACACTTTATCTAAACAAGAAAATATTAGCAACAACACAACAAAGAATAAATCAAGTGGCAATAGTGGAAGAAAAGCATGAAAAAGGAAAAGAGAAAAAAAACTAAGTCTAAATCAATGGGAAAGGGTGACTTAATTGGCTATGATGGTCATTGGGTGTGACAAACTAAAACCAATTTATAAAACATACATTAAATCACACTTGGTTATTGGCAATGCCACTTTGAAGTCATGGCCCTAGGGGCAATGTACTTATAAAGACAATTGTGGTGTAAAATGATAAATATTTAAATGAATTTCATATATTTATGACTATATCAACTTTGTAAAAGCACAAACATCATGAAAAGAAAGAAAAAAATGCATGAAAGGTGAGTTGAGTAAATACATTTAAATGCTACCTAAGGTTGAACAAGATGGTGGTATTTGATAAAAGGTATGACAATAAGTTTAGGTCAACTAAAAGAAGCTTAAATGCCTAACTTAAGTGAAAGAAATAAAAAAAAGAAAGAAAAGGTGGTACCATCTCACCCAAATGACATATAAAATGAGAAATTAAATTTAAATTAAGAAAGGTTTAGTAAAATTTGAAGGTTTTTTATTCCTCTTTGTAAGAGGATGAGATTAAAGATTAGATGAAGCACACCTAATTTGTAATTTATCTCAACTTGGCTAACACCTATAATAGGTGCCAAAATGTTATTGATCATAAGATAAGAGATTTTCCCCTTGTCAATCCTTGATGTAAGCCCACTCCAAAGCCTACAAATGGTGCCCTACCTCCAAAGGAGGATGTATGGAAAATAATCAAGAATAACAAGAAGAATCAAAATATTGGTAATAGTGGTATCTGACCCAAAAAAAGGGTGATGTTTTTAAAAACCTTGGGATAATGTAATAATCCATCCTAAATTATTACTTAATTAATATTATTGTAAATGACACATAAATATATTCAAATTAAAAAGACATAACTAAGTAGCTATAGTCAATCATAGCAACACATGTCTAATTAAATGATTCAAGATTCGTATATTCAATTTAAAAGTCAAATTACAATATCAAGTTTGACTTGGCTCATAAGGCCACAAGTCATTACATTGTACAACTTTACATCAAGGTACATCAAGTATTACATCAGGTTACAATTTTAGACTAAATAGTCTTGTGTACATCTATGGTTCCTCTTAACGCTCGCCTCCACTAGTGGACAAGAATATGGTTGAAGTGCTTTGCTGCCCAATCATGAAGCTTATGCTTCCCCAGAATTCTTCCAACTTGAAGAATACCCGACTATGCACGGAAAGTTTAGCAAGAGAACAATCTGCAAAGTGGAGTTTGGTGTGTGTCCATACATCAACATGCAATTTCTATCTACAAATTAGAAGATAAAATGCAAGATCTATGCTAGGAATGGTAGAGAGTGATATCACAGAGTTCATACATATAAATTGAACTATATTGCTTGGCCAAGCATAACAACTGTGTTGCAATAACAACAAACAATAGGTTATTGTAAAGCAAACCTATACTCTCTGAACTCCATTTCGACACTCGTCCCGAAAGGTAACTTTCTACAATACAACATTTCATGACAACTATCTACCCTCTAGCAGAATCTACCCTGAGGTGCTCTAGTCTACTTCGGTATCACTGTTTTATTCAAGTAAAATAATATTCTTCTCACATATGTCTACAAAACAGAAGAATTAGATTACTAATTTTTTCTCTAAACAGAAATCAGTTACATGATTCAAATAAAACAATACAATAATCTATCATATCATTCACATGACCCATGTTTACTTTCAACATAAGAATTATCCATTTAAAAATGAATTAAGTAAAAAGAACAAAATAAGGTATGTCACAAGTATGTGTATGTACATAGACGAAGTCTATGTGCATACACATATATGTGCCTACTTAAGTTATTAGTTTTTGTATACATTCTGAAATAAAGCATTAAATCAAATTGTAATCATTTAATAATATTTCATTTGACGTTTCTTTCATGAAAATAAAGAATCTGTAATAAGTCTGTATTACAGTTCTCACATATTGTTGCTTCTTTTATATTCACACAAGCTGTGATATCCTAACATTGTTGTTTTACATATGAACATTCGTTGTTTTAACATAACAATATTATTTCCAACCTAATAGTTATAGAACAAGTTGTTTCATGTAGAACGTTCATGGTTAACAACTAGTCAATGTTGTTATAGATAAACAGTTTAATGAACAAGATTGTTTTTAGCTTCACATAAACTTTTACAGCAAATCAATATCGTTTCCAACAAAACATTCACTGTTAACAATAATACAATACTATTTCAGGCTAAATAGTTACAGTTTATGACAAAACGATGTCACTTCCAACAGAACATTAGTTGTTTCAATAAAACTATGTTGTTTCCAGCTAATAAATAGTTATAGAATGATAACATTACAATCTAACGTTCATTGTTTTTAACAGAATGGGGTTGTCTACAATGAATAGATAATGAACGATGTTGTTTATGCCATTAAAAATTATTGTCTATAGCTAGCTCAATTGTTAGTATCAAGGAAAAGCCATTAAAACTTTCTTAACATCATGCTAACCCAACTTCATTCATGAAAACATAATGCCCATTTTTCAGAACATTGAATTTTATAATCCATTCAAAATTATTACTTAATTATTATTTATTGTAAACGGCACATGAATATACTTCAAATTAAAAAGACATAATTAGTGGCTAAAGTCAATCATAACTACACATGTCCATTTAAAATGAGTCAAAGATTCTTATATTCACTTCCAAAAGTCAAATTACAATATCAAGTTTGACTTGGCTCCTAAGGCTACAAAATCATTACATTGTACACATTACATCAAGTACAATGATGAACTACATAAAGTTACATCTTAGACTATAATAGTCTTGTGAACAACTAAGGTTCTTCTTCAACGCTTGCCTCCACTATTGGATGAGAACATGGTTGAAGCACTTCACCACCCAACCATGAAGCTTACACTTCTCTGGTATTCTTCCAACTTGAAGAATGCTCAACCTTGCACAAAAAGTTTAGCAAAAGAAAAATTTACAAGGTAGAATCTGGTGCATGCCCAAATATCAACATGCAATTTCTATCTATATATGTTAGAAAAGAAAGTGAAAGATCTATGCTAGGAGTGGCAGAGAGTGAAATCACAGAGTTCATTCATACATACATAATGAACTATATTGCTTGGCCAAGCATAATAAGTGTGTTGCAGCAACAACAAACAATAGGTTTTGGTAAAACAAACCTATTATCTCTGAACTCCATTTTGGCACCCGTCTCGAAAGGTAACTTTGTACTATAACAACTATCTACCCTCTAGCAGCAACTACCCATAGGTAATCTAGTCAACTAAAGTATCACTATTTTGTTCAATTATTTTAAATATTCTTTCACAAATCTCTTCAAAAGAAGGACCAGAATACAAATTTATACTCTAACCAGAAATCAGATTTATGATTCACAGAGTAATTCAAAAATCAGTCATATCATTCTTATGACTATTTTCTACTTATCATCTTATGTATTTTCCTTTTAAAAAGGTACTTAAAACAAAAGAAGGTATGTCACAAGTATGTGCATATACATAGATGAAGTCTATGTGCATACACATATATGTTCCTACTAATGTTAAAGTTTGTGCATACATTATGAAATAATCATTAATTTAGATTGCAATCTTAAAATAGTATTCCAATTGACGTTCCCTTGTCAAAGTAAAGAAAACAGAACAAGGCTATACTAACATTTTCACACATACTCCTCTTCTTGGCTTCCCCATTAAAAGACATTATACATATAAGAAAAGCTCTAAGAGCTTTGTCCAAGCCGATTTCAAGTTTTGACCCATTGGCATTAAGCTTTAAACATAATAGAAATAAAATGCAGGGGAACATACCCCTTCCATTTGATCGAAACCGATCCTTCTCAAGGTTTATATTTACAAACTCATACAGTAAATTGGAATAAATTTTGATAGCCTACATAAGGCTAAGCATTTATTTTGTATATTAGAGATGATGGTCGAGCCCATAAGGCTTCAATCCTCGGCCTAACCTTGCTCACAACCACAAAGGCTTAAAAATACATCATACTCTCCAACTAGCAGGCCGTAGGCCATGCTATTACCACATAGTGGGTGGGCGACCTTAACACATTCGGCCCAAGGATGATACATTTCACAGACAGCAACCACACATCACTATGAAATCATACGGTGAAAAGAAAGTTTATTTCTTGCCTAATTCAATAATAGAATTATAGCTAATGTTTATGCAAAAAGAGGGAATCGATTTACCTCCAATCAATCTTTTGGTAGTGTTTCCTTTGATGTTTCCCTGTTTGAGTTCGCCCTCTACTTTTTCCTTTTGAATTTCCCTCAAATTAGTCATCTTTCTTCTCTGCTTTTTCGCACGGCTATATCACCGAAAGGATAGAAATAATACATTGTTTTGTATGCTTTTCTAGCGATGGCGTTATTGCCATATTGCTGACCACCTCTGAATTTTGTATTATTAACATTTAAGTGGTGGTAGTCCACATCCTTAGTGGATTTTCCTTATGATATATTCTTCATTTCGAACAGAACGATTTAGAATATATCATTTATCATCTTGAATTTGATGTAAATTTGAATATGTATACGTTTAGATGTATATGTATGTATATATATACTTACATATTTATATATCTATATTTATTTAAATATAATTTCATTCGCATCTACCATGTATTCGAGTAATGTATATATATATATAAATGTATGTATGTATGTATGTATGTGTTCGATTTACATACACGTATATATATATGGATTCTTATACAAATTACTTGTTTTGGAATGGCTTTTAGGTTCCATACATTATCTTTTAAAATAAAGAACTTGACTTTTCATTTCGAGCATCTATATATATTTCTACACTAAAGAAAATAATTTTCTTTACAATGCTTGCTTTTGTTTCCTTCAAATCACAAAGTTTGAATAGACAATTAGATCTACAAACCATTCATTTTTAAGGACTAAAACAATTCGAACCAGAAAAATTTTGTTCTCTTATATATGCAAATTAGTTCAAATGCAAGTCATCATGTCATTGTGGTATGTGCACCCAGATTCCAACTGGCTTACCATTTGATCTAGCTAAACAATTCTACTTCAACCATGTTCTCATCCTTCAACCTATCACCCTGCAACTACACACACTTGCACTTGCAAATTGATCAGTAACATTCAACTCTTGGTAACATGTAAAATAAAATTTTAAAAATTCACAAAGTCAACTTCTGTCAACTTCTTTCATTCAATTTTTGAATAT
The DNA here is from genome assembly GCA_007258455.2 of Sequoia sempervirens. Lineage (NCBI taxonomy): Eukaryota > Viridiplantae > Streptophyta > Pinopsida > Cupressales > Cupressaceae > Sequoia > Sequoia sempervirens. The sequence goes on from VDFB02064114.1 coordinate 24,463, forward strand.
TCCAGGATCTCCATTTATTATTTAATTGAATTTCTTCAATAATTCAATTTACCATATTATGATAAATATGTACAATAAAATTGGGTTATGACATCCTTCCCCTCTTGGAAGAGACATCGTCCTGATGTCTAGTAAGTCAAATAAAAGAACATCATCATACCAAATTTTGAACAATCATGTCTATTTCAACATCAGATCAAAATATATGTCTATTTCAACATTAGATCAAAAATATATGACTATTTCAACATCAGATCAAAATATATGTCTATTTCAACATTAGATCAAAATATATGTCTATTTCAACATTAGAATTTTAAAGCATGAAATATCATAGTATCTTATTCCAAAAGATTTCAAACAAAATTATTGAGTTTCTTTTTCAAGAAAGAAAATGTGGAAATGAGTGTTCTATTTCTTCCGCATCCTCCCAAGTAGCACTATCCTCTGAGTACTGATCCCATTGGACCTTCAACTGAACAATATCTCTGCTCTGCAACTTAACGTTGTGTCTATCCAGGATTCTAATGGGTTCCACTAGCACCACTCTTGGATCCTGTTCCTGCAATGATTTCCAATCAAGCACATGAGTCACATTAGGATGATATGGCTTAAGCAAGGAAACATGAAACACATTATGAAGTCGAGTCAAAGCAAGTGGTAGAGCTAGTCTATAAGCAACTAGGTTAATCACTTCCAAGACTTCAAACGGTCCCACATATCTTGGGGCCAATTTGGAAGACTTTACAGAAGCAATAGAGCTTTTATGAGATTTAACTTTCAAGAAAACTTTGTCCCCTATTGCGAACTATCTAAGAGTTTGGTTCTTGTCGGCATAGCTCTTCTATCAATCTGCTGCTTCTTTCAATATGCTCTTAGTGACCCTCATTTGCTCTTCTATTTCCTTAAGCATTTCAGGTCCTACTATGTTCATATCCTCCAATTTATCCCAACTGATGGGGGTACGACACTTCTGCCCATACAAGGCTTCAAATGGTGCCATGCCTAAGGATGTATGATAAGAGTGGTTGTAAGCAAATTCTAGCAAAGGAAAATATTCTTCCCACCTATACTATTTTTCCATACAATACATTCGAAGGAGGTCTTCGACTACCTGATTCACCCTCTCTGTCTGCCCGTCAGTCTAAGGATGATAAGCTGAGCTAAAATTCAATTTAGTCCCCAATGCCACATTCAAGGTTGTCCAAAACCTTGAGGTCATTCGTGTGTCCATATCAAAAATGATAGTCTCTGGCACTCCATGCAAGTAGAAGATCTCTTGGACAAATTTCTTAGCCAGGATCAACGATCCATCCTTAAGGTTTCTCGAAATGAAGTGCACAACCTTAGTCAACTTATCAATCATGACCAAGATAACATCATGCTTATTCTTGCTCAATGACAACCCCTATACAAAATCCATATTGATCACCTACCATTTATACTTAGGTATGTCACGAGGATACAATAACCTGGCTAGGTGTGCATGCTCAGCCTTGACTCGCTGGCACTCCAAGCATCTAGCTACGTACTACACTACATCCTTCTTTAGTTTAGGCAAAAAGTATAAAGTCTTCAACTATGTGATCATCTTGGATACTCCAGGGTCTCCTGAATAAGGTGCATTGTGAACTTCTAAAACCAAATTTCTCATCTCTCTAGAGTCAGGAATATACATTCTTCTCTGGTATCTCAAAATACCATCCAGTTTGATCTCGTAACCATCAAACTGATGATCCGAAGGATTCGCTTCTAGGGCATTCTTCACTCTTTCATAGTGCTCATCCCTTGGCAGATTTTGAATTACCTGCTACCTCAAGTTAGACCTTGTTGAGATCATGGATGTCATATGTCTTCATCTACTAAGAGAATCAACCACCCTATTCTCTTTCCCTTTAATATATTCAATTCCAAAGTCGTACTCGCTAAGGAATTCTAGCCACCTTCTCTATTGTGCATTAAGGTTTGGCTAGGTAAATATATATCTCAACCCCAAGTGGTTTGTCTTGAGTTCAAATGGTTTTCCCAAAAGGTAATGCCTCCACATTTGTAAGGCATGAACTATGGCCGCCAATTGTAAATCATAAGGTGCATAGTTCACTTCATGCTACTTGAGCTTCCTTGATTCATATGCCACCACTTGTTCATCTTGCATTAATACTGCTCCCAATCCCTCTCTAGAGGCATTTGTGATCACTATGAATCTCCCTTTAGGATCAGGACTAGTTAACACTAGTGTTGTTGTGAGCCTATCCTTTAGGAATTGGAATGCCTGCTCGCATTTTTTGGTCCATTCATACCGTGTTCCCTTCCTTTGGAGTGAGTTAATAGGAGATGCAATCTGGGAGAACCCTTGCACAAACTTCCTATAGTATCTTGCGAGGCCCATGAAGCTATGAACTTTTGACACATTCTGAGGTGGTGCAGGAGCACCTACAACCTTAATGCACAATTGGATTTGTTAAAAAGTGTGTCAAGGTGAATTTGAGAGGGGTCAATAGGTTAGCAGAGTCAATTTATATTAAATAAGGTGTAAAAGACCATTCATGATGTATTCTGGTGGTTTAGTACTATAGGTGTCAAATTTGTTCCAAATTGTAAACAAATGTAATATTGTCCATCATGGAAAAGTGTTATATGCAGTTTAAGGGGTTATTAAGAGTTTTAGGAGTTTAAAAAGTGGTTATGAACATTGGTTCTGGTTAGTTTTTATTTGAAATGGTTTAAAAGGCCTCTCCAAGGCTCGAAGAAGGATTGAAGGAGACATGTATTGAACTTTCCATAAGAAAAACAACATTCATTCTTCAATTTTTTGTTATTTTACCGATTTCTTGAACTTTTACACTCTGTACGGACCCATATAGGTCCTAAAGGCCCTAAATTCTTTTGTGATTATGAAGCTACTTGTCTGACCTTTCATTTGGTTCTATTTTGGAGGCCTAACACCAAGTTTTGTGGAAGCTCTTTGCTAATTTCTGATTTTGACTGGTAAAAACCAGTGAGGTGTTGTTTTGTGACTTAATAATGAAGATGGCCATTTCTCTTACTATTTGATCCTGTGTCTTAGAGGAATGGCCTTTCAAAAGGTAGAATAGGTGTTTGTATGTCTTAGGAAGAAAAAAAAAAAGTGAGTTGTTTGATTTTGGAAGGATGCCCTCGCTGGTGATAGTGGTTTTTCTTGTGAAAATGGAGGTTTCAAGAAGGATTTTTGTGAACCAATGATGGGAATGAGTTTGTAATGGTAAATTGTGTCTGTACAGACCTAGTCAAGAGTATTGGAAACAATTTTAAAGTTTTCTAAGCCCGGGTACATGGTTTTCCAATTAAACCCTAGCATTTTACATGAAAACAAAGGGTTTGATGGATCAGGGGGTTAAAGTCCTTATATCTGAGAATTGTTTGATGAATGTGTGGTTTTGTGACATAATCTAACTCTTTCAAGTGTGTTTGTCAGAAATAAGAAGTTTCAAAGGTACTTTGTTTGTAAAATAGGGCTAATCTAGTAGCCTAAAAACAAGGTGGTTTATTGGTTCTCCATAATGCTGTGAAGAAATCACTTGCATTTTTGGATTGTGGTTTGGGGTTTGTGGTGAACCTTTATTCATGTTTGGTTGGCTTGGCCTTGGTACGACCCTCTATAGAAGATAGGCCCAGTTGATGAATGTTGAAGGCTATAAGCCTATGGTTGTTGTCTAGGGACAGTTTGAGTGAATTATGATTTGAAAGTTGTTTCTTGTGTGAATTGGATCAAATTGAGTTGGATATTGTATTTCTCCTCCTTGTCTGCATCAAAGTGGTATTAGAGCATCAAGGAGAAGATCTTTTGATTTGTATTTTGTAGGTTTGAAGAAGAAGGTGAAGAGTCAAGGTTGAAAGGATGCCTCCAAAAGGTGTTGGTGCTGCTAGAGAGTTGCAAGATCTGAAAGAGAAGTATGCTAGACTTCTAGAAACTCATAATGTAGTTTTGGCAAGGCTTGGTGCCTTGGAGACAAGGAAAAGCAGATAAGTGAATGAAGAAATTGAAACAGAGGAGTATGAGGACAATGAAGATGTTGAAGAAGAACTAGATCTTGAAGACCAGAGGATGGTGAAGATGCTCAAAGCAGTGAAAGGTGAATCAATAAAGGTAAAAGTTTATCTTCCTGTTTATGGTGGTAATTTAAATGAAGAGGAATTACTTGATTGGATTGCTGCTATGGATAATTACTTTGAGAGTGAAGAGATTTCAGAAGAACAGATGGTGAAGGTGGCAAAAACAAAGCTAAAAGGACATGGTCTTCTTTGGTGGGATTATGAGAAAGAAGAGAGAAGAAAGCAAGGAAAATCAAGGATCACTTCATGGGACGAGATGGTACAGAAGTTGAAAGGTAACTTTCTTGCAAAGGACTATGAGGTTTAGTTGTATAAAAAGTTGGAAGGATTGAAACAAAGAGAACTAGATGTTAAATCCTACACTGATGAATTTTAAAAATTAAGCATAAGATCTAGAAGGGATGAGGATGAAGTTGAAAAGGTGGCTAGGTATCTAGGTGGTTTGAGGTTTAATATTCAAGATGAACTTGTGGTTGCTAACCCAAAATATGTTGAAGAATGCTTTCAATTAGCAATCAGGGTGGAGGAGAAACTTAAGAGGAGACAAGAGAAAGCAGTTAGAGGAAGAGGTGGTACTAGTGTAAGAGGAAGAGGAGTAATTTCTACACCAAAGCAGCCATTGGAAGAACAAGGAGTAAATAAAGGTAAAGAGAAAAGTGTTGATTCTAGAGGTGGTTTTAGAGGTAGAGGAAGGTTTAGTGTTGGTAGAGGTTCTAATGATTTTGCAGGGAGATGTTACGCATGTAATGAATTTGGTCATCCTTCATGGAAGTGTCCTAAGAGGGTTGGTAGTTATTCAAGTGGTGAAAAAAGGATTGATAGGAGAGCACAATTGGTTCAAGAGGAGTGTGAAAGCAATCATTCTACAAGTAAGAGGGTTGATCCTGAAATAGGGGAGATGTTGATGGCGAGGAAGACAATATTGAAGGCAAAAAAAGAGGTAAAACCGTTGCAAAGGAAGAGCCTCTTCAAGACTAATTGTAAGTGTGGAACCAAGGTATGTAGAGTTGTAATTGATTCTGGTTCAACAGAGAACATGGTGTCTACTGAGATGGTGAATAAGTTAGATTTGAAAAGAGTTCCTCATGAATTGCCTTATAAAGTCTCATGGTTAAGTGATGGACAACCTTTATTGGTGAATGAAAAGGCAGTGGTTGATTTTCAAATTAAAGGTTATAGTGATAGTGTTGTTTGTGATATCCTACCTATGGATTGTTGTCACCTACTCCTAGGTAGACCCTAGAAATATGATAGGCGAGATTTGTATAATGGTAGAGAAAATACTTACACAATTATGAAGGATGGAAGAAGGTATGTCTTAACTCCTTTGGTTGAGGATGTGAAACTTAAGGCAAAGATAATAATGTGTGGTAGAAAAGAATTGATAAATGTTGTGAAGGAAAGCAAAAAATTTGATGTGGCAATTTGTCCTAGGTCTAAGAATGCAGGGACAACAAGGTTGAAGGAAAAAACAAGGTTGAGACAAGGTTTGACAATGAATAAGCAAGAGAGTGTTGTGGTAGGGGCCATGGAGTGTCCTATAACTGAAAAACAAGATGGTGAAACAAACAAGATGTGTAGGTATAGGAGTACAAAGGTCTGATAAGACAGTGATAAGACAAGTTAATGGGGCAGTAAGTGGAAGATAGGAAGAGCAGGGTAGTGAAGACAGTTGTAAGTAAGGGAATGACTTGGGAAAGAAATCAGTGCATGTAGCTACTAACCATTGTTTGTGTGCTGGTACAAGTATAGGGAAAAAAAAGAAGCTTTGGACAAAGAATGGAGAAAGGGCAGACATCAGGTCTAAACACAAAGGCACAGTCATTTTCAAGTACAAGCACAATTCAGGGTGCAGGGCAGTATGCAAGAGCATGGGGCATGGAAAAATGGAAAAATTTTATGAACTAGAAAAGCATGTATGAAGGATGGTGGAATTGGTACTAGCCTCAACTCATGAGGCATGAGTTTTGTCCAGTGGGGTTGTATGGTGCAGGAGCACCTACAACCTTAATGCACAATTGGATTTGTTAAAAAAGTGTGTCAAGGTGAATTTGAGGGGGGTCAGTAGGTTAGTAGAGTCAATTTATATTAAATAAGGTCTAAAAGACCATTCATGATGTATTTTGGTGGTTTAGTACTATAGGTGTCAAAGTTGTTCCAAATTGTAAACAAATGCAATATTGTCAATCATGGAAAAGTGTTAAATGCAGTTTAAGGGGTTATTAAGAGTTTTAGGAGTTTGAAAAGTGGTTATGGATGTTGGTTTTGGTTAGTTTTGATTTGAAATGGTTTAAAAGGCCTCTCCAAGGCTCGAATAAGGATTGAAGGAGACATGTATTGAACTTTCCATAAGAAAAATAACGTTCATTCTTCAATTTTCTGTTATTTTCTTGATTTCCTAAACTTTTACACTCTGTATGGACCTTTACAGGTCCTAAAGGCTCTGAATTCTTTTGTGATTATGAATTTACTTGTTTTACCTTTCATTTGGTTATATTTTGGAGGCCTAACACCAGGTTTTGTGGAAGATCTTTGCTAATTTCTGATTCTGACTGGTAAAAACTGGTGAGGTGTTGTTTTGTGACTTAATAATGAAGATGGCCACTTCTCTAACTATTTGATCCTGTGTCTTAGAGGAATGGCCTGTCAAAAGGTATAATAGGTGTTTGTATGTCTTAGGAAGAAAAAAAACAAGTGAGTTGTTTGATTTTGGAAGGATGCCCTGGCTAGTAACAGTGGTTTTTCTTGTAAAAATGGAGGTTTAAAGAAGGATTTTTGTGAACCAATGATGGGAATGAGTTTGTAATGGTAAATTGTGTCTACAGACCTAGTCAAGAGTATTGGAAACAATTTTAAAGTTTGCTAAGCCCGGGAACATGGTTTTCCAATAAAACCCTAGCATTTTACATGAAAACGAAGGGTTTGATGGATCAGGGGGTTTAAAGTCCTTATATCTGAGAATTGTTTGATGAATGTGTGGTTTTGTGACATAATCTAACTCTTTCAAGTGTGTTTTGTGAGAAATAAGAAGCTTCAAAGGTACTTTGTTTGTAAAATAGGGCTAATCTAGTAGCCTAAAAATAGGGTGGTTTATTGGTTCTCCATAATGTTGTGAAGAAATCACTTGGAACATTTTTAGATTGTGGTTTGGGGTCTATGGTGAACCTTTATTCATGTTTGGTTGGCCTTGGTATGACCCTCTCCAAAAGATAGGTCCATTTGATGAATGTTGAAGGCTAGAAGCCTATGGTTGTTGTCTAGGGATAGTTTGGGTGAATTGTGATTTGAAAGTTGTTTCCTTGTGTGAATTGGATCAAATTGAGTTGGATATTGTATTTCTCCTCCTTTTCTGCATCATGAGGCACTGGCCATTCCACGATCACTTTGATCTTCTCGGGGTCTACAGAGACTCCTTTCGCTAAAATGATATGGCCCAAATAGTGCACTCTGTCCTAGTAGAACGAACACTTGGACAACTTCCCAAAGAGTTTCCTTTCTCTCAATCACTGAAAAACTATCCTCAAATGTCTATCATGCTCTTTGACAGTCTTTGTGTAGACTAAAATGTGATCAATGAAAATCAAGACAAAGTCATCCAAGCAATCTCTAAATACACTATTCATGAAGTTCATAAAGGTTGTTGGTGCATTAGTTAAACCAAAAAGCACCACTGTGAACTCATAATGTCCATACCGAGTTCTAAATGCAGTCTTCAGAATATCTTCTTCCTTAATCCTCAATTGATGCTACTCTGACCTGAGATCTATCTTGGAGAACACCATCGCTCCCTTCATTTGATCAAACAATTCATCAATCCTCTGAAATGGATACTGGTTCTTGATGGTAACCTTGTTCAACATTCAATAATCTATACATAGAGGAAAATTTTCATCCTTCTTTTTCACAAAAATAGCCGGTGCTCCCCAAGTTGACACACTGAGTCTTATGAGTCCCTTGTCAAAAAATTCCATTAGCTGGGCCTTCAACCCATAGAATTTTGTAGTGGTCTTCCGATAAGGTGCCTTGGATTGAAGCTCAGCTCCTAGAACTAGGTTGATAGAAAAATCAAATTCTCGCTTTGAAGGAAACTCGGTAAGTTCTTCAGGAAATACGTCTTGGAAATACTTGAGAATAGGATAGTCATCTAAATATGGCTCCTTGTTATTAGGATTACTAACATGCATTGCATAAATTGCACACCCCTTTTGACGAGCCTTCTTGAGCTGCATCGCAAAAATCTGTCTAAGCTCTAAGGGTCTCTACATTCCACAAACCTCAGCTGGCTTTCCATAATCATCCAAACAATTGACCACCTTATCCTCATAGTTCACTAAAGCCTTATACTTAGTTAACCAGTTTATTCCCAAAATTACATCATATGAGCCTAAGGGTGCTGCATATAGGTTGACCTAAATTTGAAAGGTTGGAAGCTCTAACTCATTGCAAAGGAGACATGTATCTACCCTTCGCTCTACTCAATTACCATATTGGATTGTCCATGAATTTTCCATGTATCCAGGTCTAATAGGTATGTTAGATATTATTCTAGGATCTATAAAACATTCAGTATCACCAGTATCAATTAAGATAGAGATAGATTGGCCATAGAGCTTACCTGTTAGTTGAATTGGTGAAGCCTGATACTCTTCTTGTCTATTATCCACTGCAGCGTGGATTTGGTGATTCTGTTGATAGCTTCCTTTGTTTCACGAATTCGACCATTGAGGATAATTCAAGGCATAATGATTGCCTCCACAAGTATAGCATCCATCTCGAAGCCCTTTGTGACCTCCTGGCTTGTCCTCTCTAAAGCCCTTCTGCTTATGGTCATCCTTTCCCTTTCCTTTGTTTGCTTTCTTGTTCTTTCCACCATTACCATCTTCACCCTTCTCCCGTGATTCACTTCCCCTCTTGAGATTACGGATTTGATGGCTCTTGTCTCCCTTATGAAATTTTTTCTTCCCATAACGAGACTTGGAACTTGAATTGCTGTGAAGATTGGATAACTGTTGTAGCTTTTGTTCCTATTTTGTGGCTTTTTGAAACACTTCATTCATAGTTTGAGGTTCGTGCATATCCAATTCAGCTCTTGTGTGGGGTCTGAGTCCCATTATAAATTTCTAGATACAAAACCATTCGTCTGCTTCATACTGAGGCACATACTTCAACAAATTAGTGAACTTTTCCCAATACTGAATCACAATCATATTTCCCTAGGTTAAGTTCTAAAATTCCATTACTTTCTTGTCAAAGAAAAGCTGCAGTAGCCATCTCTTCCTGAAAGCTTGGAGGAAGAGTTCCCAAGTGATCTTAGCAGGTTGTAGGTTTCGTTCTAACTTCTCATTATCCCACCAATTCGTTGCTTCACCTAAAAGCTGATATGTAGCCCATGTTGCCTTAGTCTATTCAGAAAGGTTATGGAGCCCAAAGTTTTTCTCCATTCCTATAATCTAACCTCAACTCCTATTCTGATAGCCTTTCCATCGAACTTGGGCGGTGCTACTCTTTTGAGGTCTTTCCTAAGCTCTTCCGCAATTTTCCCTCGTGGACTTGCCCCTAGACCACTGTCTCCTTGATTGGCTTCTACATCCTTGCGGTCTTGGTCCTCGCGTGTCACTCAGACTTCTTGCTCTATAAGATCCATGCGAGACTCTTTCCGATTCAGAAGCTCTAGAATTTGTTCTAGTCTCTCGTTTGGTCCGTTATCGAAACCACTACCACCCTCGCCTTGCTTGGTGGTCACCATGTTGTCCCACACTTATCTTACAACATAGTCATGTTCATCGCATCTCAACACAAGGTTCTACAAATATGCATCACCATAATACATCTCATAATTTTCATATGCATACATCCCTCAACATAGAGGACATACACATTCATGCAACACGCATTTAAGAGTCTCTGATTGATCACACCAAAAAAAATATCATTTCATTTTATTTATATTTAAGGTGAGTCAATAGACCTTTATTTACAATTGGCTTCGAGTTACATAATTCTAATTTCTCAATGTCAGATAGAGGACATTCCTCTGGGTCATCATCTGAGTTTACATAAAACTTTACAGAAGAGGATGGTTGATCACACAGGCTCTCCTTTTCCTCTTCAGTCAATAAGGGTGCATTAGGTCCACACCCTAGAGGCCAATCCTAGATTGTGGAAAGTTTTTGATCTTAGGTGTTCACTTCTCCTCAATCTTCAAGCCTCTCTCTAGCTTGAGTCGCGTAAGAGCTTGAGCTAGAGTTTCGTCATTGGGAATTTTCGATTGAACCTTCTTCTTGTCATTTCCTTTATGTCATTCTTATGTCAGGTTCTAACAGTTTTCCCTTTCATTTTTCATGCCTTTGACCTTCCCATTCCCACATTCAATTCAGGTTCGGTCAATTCTCAGGACTTCCAATTTTGGGTCAAGGGTCAACTACCCTAGTCAACTATGGCAGACTCAAAAGGCCTAGAGCCGAACCCTAAGCTTTGATACCAAATGTAATAACCCATTCAAAATTATTACTTAATTATTATTTATTGTAAACATGACAAATGAATATACTCCAGATTAAAAAGACATAACTACTAGCTAAAGTCAATCATAGCTACACATGTCCATTTAAAATGAGTCAAACATTCTTATATTCACTCCAGAAGTCAAATTACAATATAAATATTGACTTGGCTCCTAAGGCCACAAAGTCATTACATTGTACACATTACATCAAGTACAAGAATGAATTTCATCAAGTTACATCTTAGACTATAATAGTCTTGTGAACAACTAAGGTTCTTCTTCAACGCTCGCCTCCACTATTGAATGAGAACATGGTTGAAGTGCTTTACCTCTCCCAACCATGAAGCTCATGCTTCCTTGGTATTCTTCCGACTTGAAGAATGCCCGACCTTGCACAAAATGTTTAGCAAAAATATAATCTACAAGGTGGAATTTGGTGCATGCCCGAACATCAATATGCAATTTCTATCTATATGTTAGAAAAGAAAGTGCAAGATCTATGCTAGGAATGGCAAAGAGTGAAATCACATAGTTCATTCATACATACATAATAAACTATATTTCTTGGCCAAGCATAATAAGTATGTTGCAGCAACAAAAAACAATAGGTTTTGGTAAAGAAAACCTATACTCTCTAAACTCCATTTCGGCACCCGTCCCAGAAGGTAACTTTCTACTATAATAGCTATCTACCCTCTAGCAACAACTACCCATAGGTGCTCTAGTCAACTGAGTTATCACTATTCTGTTCAAATATTTTAAATATTCTTTCACAAATGTCTTCAACAAAAGAAACAAAATACAAATTTACACTCTAACTAGAAATTAGATTTATGATTTACAGAGTAATTCAACAATCAGTCATACCATTCTTATGACTATTTTCTACTTATCATCTTAAGCATTTTCCTTTTAAAAAGGTACTAAAAACAAAAGAAGGTATGTCACAAGTGTGTGCATGTACGTAGATGAAGTCCATGTTCATACACATATATGTGCCTACTAATGTTAAAGTGTGTGCATACATTTTGAAATAATCATTAATTCAGATTGTAAGCTTAAAATAGTATTCTAATTGATGTTCTTTTGTCAAAGTAAAGAAAATAGAACAAGGCTATGCTAACAGTTTCACACATACTGTTATTGCATTCTCGCTACTATGTTTTTCTAACATTGCTCTTTAGATAAGAACATTCATTGTTTGAACATAATAAATATGGTTTCCTACTAAATGGTTATAAAACAAGTTGTTCACATATGTAGATTCATTGTTTAAACATAACATGTATTGTTTCCTACTAAACATTTATAAAACATGTTTTCAGCTATAAAGATAACTTTTTAACAAAGCAGAGTTGTTTGCAAAGAATATCCACTATTTACATAAACATTATATTGTTTTAAGCTAAATAGTTACATTGAAAGACAAATATTTTTGTTTGCTCTGTTTGTTGTCCTTAAGCTGTTTACATGCTATAGGATCACTTTACAAATAATTGTTCTCTATTTGACAACAAAATGGTTTTTTTCACTATGATATGAAAATAAACAATCAAATAGCCCAGTTTCATACATAAGGACATAATGTTTATTATTCAAATCTTGAACATTTTCATCATTGGAGAATTGATAAGCAATTAATTAGCATAAAGAAAACTATGTTCGACATGTTTGTTGATGAATTTCTTAAGTAAATATCTCAGCCAAGAAATCATAGAAGCTTTAGATTCGACAATACACATGCCTTTTCAGGCTGCAACAAAATCAACTACAATTGCATTGGATTGACCAATTTCAATGGTTAGGTGTCTTCCTTCTAAGCATCTAAGACATATTGAAATCGCCCAAGATGGATTTCAGTTCATTCCATGCATGCAACAATATTAAACATGCGGGTTTTCATCTGTACCCTACACATTCACGGGTCAGCCCATCGACACTAAGTTCATGCCAAACAAGGCTTGGTCTTTCTCTAACTTAGAAACCCTTTCATCATTCCTACAGAACGGGTCGACTTCCCCATTAAAAGACATTATACATATAAGAAAAGCTCTAAGAGCTTTGTCCAAGCCGGTTACAAGTATCAACCCATCAGCATTAATCTTTAGACACAATAGAAATAAAATGCAGGGGAACATACCTCTTGCACTTGATCAAAATCGATCCTTCTCAAGGTTTATATTTGCAAACTCATACAGTAAATCGGAATAAATTCTGATAGCTTACATAAGGCTAAGCATTTATCTTGTATATTAGAGATGATGGTTGAGCCCATAAGGCGTCAAGCCTTGGCCTAACCTTGCTCATAGCCGCAAAGGCATAAAAATACATCACCCTCTCCAACTAGCAGGCTGTAGGCCATGCTATTGCCACATAGTGGGTTGGCAACCTTAACACATTCAGCCCAAGGCCGATACATTTCACAGACATCAACCACACATTATACTGCACTATGAAATCATACGGTGAAAAGAAAGTTTATTTCTTGGTTGATTTAATAATAGCTTTATAGCTAATGTTTATGCAAAAAGAGGGAATCAATTACCTCCAGTCAATCTTTTGGTAGCATTTCCTTTGATGTTTCCTTGTTTGAGTTCATCCTCTGCTTTTTCCTTTCAAATTTCCCCAAAATTTGTCCTGTTTCTTCTCTACTTTTTGATGCGGCTATATCACTAAAAGGATAGAAACAATACAATTTTTTGCATGCTTTTCTAGCGATGGTGTTACTGCCATACCGTCGGCCACCTTTGAATTTTTTATTATTAAAATTTAAGCGGTGGCAATCCACATCCATAGTGGATTTTCCTTATGATATCTTCTTCATTTCGAACAGACCAATTTAGAATATATCGGTTATCGTCTTGAATTCCATGTAAATTTGAATATGTATACGTTTATAATAAGTTGTCAATTCCAATACGAAATCGGGTACGGGTATGTTGGTACGGCAATTTTTTTCCTTGGGTACGATATGTTTGGGTAAAACTATATATATATATATATGCAAAAAATAAAACATATATAGAACTTTAAATACATTTGATAGTATGAATTGTGATACTTCATCAATCATTAATCATCATTAAATCTAAAATCATTGATCAATGCTAGTGATAAACTATTAAGATAAATACCAATTGATAGTTGAAAATTCCAATACATGTCATACTCATATATCATATATGTCTGTAGTCATGATTCAAATGAAGATCATTACAATTATTCATCAATCATCAAGAGGATCTAGATCAATATCATTGATTGGTTAACATATCAAACTTCTCAGCAACCCAGATTGTCTGCAATTTGATTAATTAGCAGAATAACTGAATTTGTTTGACCCTCTGCAAGTTGACATTCAGAAGTTAGAATATAAAAGTGTCTTGGAGTGCCCAGGGAGCGCCTAGGCACCCCCAGGTTCCTGTGGGTTCACTGGGAACAAACCCATAGGGAACTTGGGGGTGCCCAGGAGCTCCCAGGGCGCTCCTAGACATGCCGCAGCAAGAACCAGAAGCCAAACTAGGCAGAATAGAAGAACCTTGTAACATAGTGTATATATATATATACTTACATATTTATATATCTATATGTATTTAAATATAATTTCATTCACATCTACCATGTATTCGAGTAATGTATATATTTATATGTATGTGTTCGATTTACATACACGTAATATATGTATATATATATATTTATATATGCATTCTTATACATATTGCTTGTTTTTGAATGGCTTTTAGGTTCCATACACTATCTTTTAAAATAAAGAACTTGACTTTTTATTTTGAGCATCTATATATATATATTTCTACACTAAAGAAAATAATTTTTTTTACAAGGCTCCCTTTTGTTTCCTTCAAATCACAAAGTTTGAATAGACAATTAGATCTACAAACCATTCATTTTCAAGCACTGAAACAATTCGAACCAGGAAAATTTCGTTCTCTTATATGTGCAAATTAGTTCAAATGCAAGTCATCATGCCATTGTGGTGTGTGCACCCAGATTCCAACTGGCTTACCATTTGATCCAGTTAAACAATCCTACTTCAACTATGTTCTCGTCCATCAACCTGTCAACCTGCAACTGCACACACTTGCACTTGAAAATTGATCAGTAATGTTCAATTCCTGGTAACATGTAAAATAAATTTTCAAAAATTCACAAAGTCAACTTCACTCAGCTTCTTTCCTTCAATTTTTGAATATTCCAAGATCTCCATTTATTGTTTAATTGAATTTCTTCAATAATTCAATTTACCATATTATGATAAATATGTAATAAAATTGGGTTATGACATGAATACATAAACAATATTGAAAATTTCATTGTGCGACTATATATGAATAAAATGATTCTAAGATCGACATGCTCGTCGCTGTGAAACCTGAACAATCTTTCGGTTATGAGACAAAACTCAGAAGTTTTCGGGGTTCTTAATTGAGCTCATGCTTTTCAAGGTTATGAGCAAAGCATTCATTGGTCACTCTAGGAGCGACTATTTCTTATATGACTGATACAATTCTTTCATAGCAAATCAAGGGTCATATTCGGGAATTCCCATTAAGGCATGCTAGTCTTACACCATATATTCGACATGTAGACTTATAACTGTAACACTTTCAAGGAAACAACCTGTTCAATCTTGTAGATTGAACCATACAAGGGTTTAAAGAAGCTCAAACTTAAATAATCCATCGTTCCTACTAAACAATGGCGGCATCATAATACATACATATGACACATTCTTAAAGAAATTGTTTTATCCCTTTACCATTATTAGCCTAGCAAATAATGGGTATTGATGTACATTGGAAAAGAAACAGAGGGTATTATGCCCCTCCCATAGGATTGATAATTGATCCTCTACAAAGATTAAATATGCTAAAATACACAATCAATCGGAATGGAATTTCGATAGCCTTAGTATGGCTAGCACCATCATGGAAGATCAAGTGACAACCGATTCAATAATGGCTCTAAGCCTTGGCCTAGCTCTGCAAGCTAGCCGATAAGGCTCTATACTTAGATAATATCCATGCAAGGTAGGTCGTTTGGCCATGCGACCCAAAAGATGGTTGACATTAAACAAATATTCGACTCAAGGCCGTAAAAAACACAGATAGAGAATTACATTTTACTGTGCTATTGAATCATTCGATAGGATGATTTAAGAATACCACTATCATGTTATGGAAATGATAATAAAATCGAGCTTATTCTAAAATAAATTGATTTACCTTAAAATTCAAGCTTTTTGTGAAGATTCCCTCTGATTTTTCCACTTCCACGAGCTCTTTTTCTCTGCTTTTTGCCTTCGAGCCAGTCAATTCTATTCACTGTTCTTTTTCCTTGGTTATGAATTCAAAATGGAAACATTATTTTTCATGTTGTTGGGGCATTACCATTATGGCATTATTGCCATTGCCACTGGCCACTATCTTGATTTGAATATTACCATAATGCTTATGGCAGACCACGTCCTTCAAGGGATGCCTTCATGATTTTCATTTGATTTCAAACAGTCTGATATGGATAATATTGGTTATCGAATTCAATTTCAAGAGAAATATAAATATGTATATGTATATAGATATATATGACATTCATTCACATTTACTATATTTGTTCTTTATTTTATATATATATATATATATATATATAGTTTTTTTGAAGAATTTTATGAGTTCCATATGCTATCATTTAATTAAATAAAGAACTTTTATTTCATTTCGAGCATCCATATATTTGAACTAAAAAGGGGTTTTTACTCAATTTCACATAATGAAACTCTTATCCTTTTTAATCATACTTTGAAATATGTACTTTTATTTTCTTCCAAATTCTCAAAACACAGAATTTAGGTAAACAATTTAAACTACAAGCCATTCATTTTCGATCATTGAGACAATTCAAATCATGTAATTACGTTCTTCTATATATGCAAAATAGTTCAAATGCAAGTCATCATGCCATTTGTGGTGTGTGCACCTAGATTCCATATGTCTTACCATTCAATCCGACTAAACAATCCTACTTCAACCATGTTCTCATCCTTCAACCTGTCACCCTGCAACTGCACACACTAGCACTTGCAAAATTCATCAGTAAAGTTCACTTCTAGTTAACATATAAGATAATTTCAAAAGATCGCATAGTCAACATCAGTCAACTTCTTTCAATCTATTTCAAGAATTTCAAAATTTCCATTTAATATATATTAAATTTCTTCAATAATTCAATTTACCATATTATAATAAATATGCAATAGAATTGGGTTATGCCATATAAGGGGAATAGATTGTTCCTTCCAATAATTAATTGTCTAAAGAGGTAAATAAATCTAATTTTTCTAAGTCCCCAATCTCAACCTTTGTTTTGTCTTCTCAAATAATTTTTTTATTTGTTCACCTACCTCTTCTCCCCAAGCCATTATATGATAACCTCTCATATTTTAATTAGAAATATGGAAGTGGGTGAGTGTATTCTAGAAAAAATAAGGTGTAACCAACAACTAATTTAGCTAGGCATCTTCAATAAACTTCTAGAGGGTGAATTTTTGTAGGACAACTCTATACCTCTTGTTGAGTAGGATACTAAGGATATGACTCTTTATTATTATAAATAGATTTTATCTCATGGAATAATTCATGGTTTAACATATCTTGTTAGATCTTAGCC